>JAVRKA010000350.1:0-153650 GCA_034508555.1 Venustoraphidia nigricollis
CCAGGATTTTCGTTTTATATCATCTAAAAATAAAGTATAACAATTTAGAAGTACAAAATTACTGATCTGATTTTATAAAGGCATGTAATTCAATTTAATTAACGTCAAATATTAATGTTTATGACCACTGCAACTCGAATAAATGAAGTTTGAAACTTTGTCAACGACTAAAAACTTAATAAACGATGTAATTAATGCGGGATCAGACTAGATAATAAAAATGTGACCACATTTTGTTCGACATTTCAAAAATTAACAAGATAGATAAACTTTAAGAGCTCATCCACACATCAGGTTCGAAAAATGATCGGGCGTTGTTTTCCAAAAAATTATCAGCACGAGAATTGATAGCGAATATATTGCAATGTGAACGATCAGGTGATCTGTGAAAATCCCGGAACGAGAAAATTATCGATACGATAGACGTCCATAGTCCGACTGTCCAGTTGATATTGTGTGCCGTCTAACGGTAAAAAATATGGTTACATATGCATTAAATATAAGTGTTTAGGCGCACCGAGAATTTTGTCGCGTACGGTCTTGTTTTTAGTTTTGCTACTCGATTGTACAGCTTGTTAGAAATTTCTAACATCGACCCTAAAATATTGAGTTTAATAATAATTGAAGATAGAACAGATTTATGAGACTAAAGTTTGAATAAGAAATATACAGAACATCAACATGGTAAGAGAATTGTCCTAGTATAATGTAAAATTTCGAAGAAATGGAGCAAAACTACAGAAATCTTTATGGTGAAATCAAAAAGACATGATCCGATCACGGTAAAATCCGTTCAATGTAAACAATACACACGAAACATTCATGAAGGAAACTTCTAGTTCCGATAAAATCCTACATCGTGTGAATGAACTCAAATGGCGAATATAAAAAAATATAATATACACGTTTACAAAAAAACATACCTTTCGATATACTTTTTTTTTTAATTTGATTGCTGATCCACAATCTTAATTGCGTTGACGATCTGTTGCTTAATTCCTTTTACCACAGTCTCACATTCATGTAATGAGGGCAATTTGTTCCGAAGTATATTCTGCTGAAAATATTTTCTTGCTACAATCTTCTCTGGAGTAGACCAAGACTGTCTTTTTACATAGCACATGGGTGATACTAAAAAAAGAAAAAATATATATAAATAAAATCTGTATTTTGTTAAGTTAAGAAAATTCTCGACTAGGTGTACCAGGTAAACTAGTTATTGATTCTGTATTGTTCATGACATTGTGCTCCATTTCAATATTTGAACATAATTTTTCATTCGCTGTATTTACATTCTTCTCTGGAGTAGACCAAGACTGCGTTTTTACATAGTCCATGGGTACTAAAAAAAAATATATATATATATAAATAAAATATGTATTTTGTTAAGTTAAGAAAATTCTCGTCTAGGTGTACCAGGCAAACTAGTTATTGTTTCTGTATTACTCATGACATCATGGTCCATTTCAATATTTGAACATAATTTTTCATTTACTGTATTGCTCGTTTCTCCAGTAATTACCGAGAACCCTATAAAAATAAAATTTCTTTTAGATTGTGAATTTGAATGTACAGCATTTATCAGTCACAAAAATCACATTAAACAATATTACAATTTTTTTGCATATTAGGTATATGCCCTTTTTTTATACCTTCTTCATGTTCGTCGATGTAATTATCTCTAGGATGTAAATTCTGAAGTTTTTCACCTTTAAATTTATCAATTTCACTACTTTGAGCTACCTCCAATAGTGTTGAAATTCTACCAATATCTACAGCTGCAGCTGGTAAACGATAATGAGTCTTATGTATATTCTCACTGTGTCCCATAAAATTGGCGAGTTGACCTATTTCAGCGTCATTTAAACTAAAGGCTTGCATTACTGTTGCAAAATGTAAATGTTGCAAAATATAAAATTTTCAAACCGTTTCTAAGAACTGACAATTATGATTTACTGCATAATATGTTACTTACAGTTAGCGCTAGCACAAATCAATTCTGCAGGTCGATAGCATAAATCTTCTGAACATCTAACGACGACATTTTTTTTACTGTCAGCATTGAAATAGACTGATGACTTTTCGCATACATAATACACCAAATTATTATCAATACATCTAACTATGTAGTACTGCATAATGTAAACTCTTAAAAATTGCGTTGTTCTCTCTGAAACAAACAAAGCAGTTTGGTTTTGAAATAAAACCGTTTAAAAAAATAATATAAAAGAACTTTGAAAGCCCACCGCGACAAACGTAATAATTTTTTCTAATATAGCACTGTAACAATGGGTGTTTCTTAACAATTGCAATAAACTACAGTTATCCTGCTGTTAACATTAAACGTATACTTTAATATTACATTTCTTATTTTAAATATGTATTTGTTATACCTACTTTTTTTATAAAATATACGTGAAATGTAGTCTAAAAATATCCAAAACAATAATTCGCATTAGCACATGATATCGCGTCTAATATTTTCAAAAGTTAGATATATTTTCATGATAATATAAAATGCTGTTTGCAAAATTTAACTATTCACGACAAAGAAAAATGTTAATTTGCTTACCTACTTGAATCTTAACAAGCGTTTTGATATCTAAAAGTCAGTTCTAATACTGTATGAAATATTTATACATAAATCTTTTATAATGCATTGAGCATTCATTAATCGGTTTAAATTATTTCCAAATTGCGTAAAAAATTATAGACATTAACAAATATTACACTGCAATATTTTCAAACTTCGCACAAAATACAAACGGCGAAATTTCAAAGGGGAACTACGAAGAAGGAATGAATGCGCGCGCATCACACGCAGATTCTGTACATGCCGGAAGTTCCCCCCGATTAAAACTATTCTCTGGAATCAAAACCAGGCATGGTCAAACTAGCCATTATCTCCTACATTAAATTACTATTTAGTACGTTATAAAGTACTTGATTTAGGGAAATGATATTTACGATTTTTTTTAAATCGACAGTAGTACTTTCAGATAATAACCTAGTACGGTTACGTAAATATAAAGCAAAATTTGAAATATTTCTCCCAACGACGTAATATATTATGTTGCCACTGATTATTTGAAGAAAATGCGTTAAATACAGAAAACAAGAATTTCGTGTTACACGCGCACATAAATACATTTGGAATTAATAGCGAACTGTTTTTAATAATATATTTTTTAAAGACTTTCTTGTTGTTCCATATGTCTTGTTACTGCCATTGTAGGTACATTAACTGATTACTGATCAGTGCGATTTTATTGTGCCAGAACACGTGGCGTTACTTTCACACCTCTATAATGTATTTTTTTTTTTCATAAATTGTTACACGCCCAAATCTATTTATGTATTATAAATTCTCAATTTCGGTAGGCGGCAACGTAAAGTTTTATAGGCAACCAAAATAGATATTATGGTATATTGAATGCCCATTTCAACTATTCAAAGGTCTACAAAGAGCCTATAATATCTCTATCTACTATTAATTTAAAGAGATTTTTAAAAATATGTTGTTACTTACCAGAATATAAAATCGTTTCTAAAATGTTGATCACAAAATTCACTAGTCCCGGTAAAAAAGAAAAACGTCAATTTGATTACTTTTTATAAGCAAATTAAAATTCCGCACAAAATAACGTTGATCCAGAGCCACGATAAATATAAATTATTTACATATATAACTTATAACTTATAAGGGAAAATTCAAGTTCCACGTCGATAAGTCACAATTTGTTCAGTTCTGTTGGCGGCGTAGCGCCTTGCTTCTGCGCACATCGACGTCACTTTGAAGCTTACTTCAGGCATGGCCAAACTATCATCAACATATTATGTATATTATAATTTATTTTTCAACTCGATAAAAGCTCAGAACTCAAACGGTATTCGCGAAAATTAACAAGACGTTTGGAGGGAGGGGGGTATATTCTAAATGAAAGCATTTTACATTACAATTCTCAGAACCATTATTTATGGTTTTCAAAAATACTTGTAAATAATAATAATAATGTACTTATATATTTTATGCATTTATACTAATTTAAAAATAGCGACGTTTCGTTAATTGTTGTAAACGTCGTCAAGCACAACTTTAACTAGTTAACCATACATTAATAAAATTTAGATGTTTAATACAGACATATACATATTACAGGGTGTCTCAACCAACGTTGGCTAACATGGGTAACTTTGTTATTAGTGGAGATAGAAAGTCGGTTAAATGGGCAAAGTAATGCAGAAAATTGTGGTCATTGACGTCCCGTCGAAAAAACAAATGAATTTTGACACCCTATGAATTTATTCAGAAAATAGTGAAAATTGCCATTTATGAAAACTGGCCATAACTTTTTTATTTATAAAGATATCTGAAAATTTCATAAACCATTTTTAGTTTTATTTTTTTTATTTCCACTACATAATGAGATATTGACATAAACTTTGGTTTTTCTTATGAACGCCATTTTGGATTTCTAGATACTCGAATTCTGCTTATTTTTCTGAATAATTTGATATAACGTATCCTATATCTAAATGAATCAAAATTCAAAAGCTACAAAACTGACTAAAATAGCTTTTTGGCGTTATCCATATTGATCAGAGTGTGCCGTGTAAAACAAAACGACAGTCTGTCAATCTGTCAAACGATCGCTACAGTTTTGCTAATTCATTTTATTTGATTTTCTCTCTAAGATGGGTCAAGCATTTTCAGGTTTGGAGAAATAGGCTCTTTTTTGCGCATACATTCAGCGTAACAAAAATGCCACGTTGGCTCAAGCAGAATACTTACCTTCATCCAGAAAGACGACAACCTAATTCAAACACTTTTAGGAACTTAAATAGAAATTTCTGCGAATGGTATATTGAGAAAATTAAAAAAAAAAAAAAACGATTAGTGGAGAGCCGTAAGGCGAAAAAATTGTAAAATCTCGGAATCCAGGGCCAGTCAATAAATCATCATAAAAACTTTTGGAATGCATTGTTAAAAGCTCAAATAAAAAAGTTAAAAAAAAAGTTTGCCGCTCTCGATTACTGGGTGGATACCACCTCTTCTCGGGGGTGAAAAATGTTTCGTTGAAAATAAGTACGGGAATGGATAGGTTGACTAATTTTAAGCAACTTTTGTTTTATAAAGTTTTTTCTGAAAGTCCATACTTTTCAACTTATTCGCGAGTGTAGGTGTCAATTTTTCAACCAATAAACCCACGTTTTCAGATGGTTTTTCCCGAATAACTGAAAAAGTAAATATTTTATCGAAAAAATCGCTTTTAGTAAAAATGTAGCTTATAAAAAAACAAAACTAATGGTGGGTTTATAGTGTCTGTAGACCCCATACAAACGGAGTACTAGCTTGTTGAAGGTTGGTTCTTATTCACCAAAAGCCAAAATTGAAAGTTTCAACGTGAAGTTACTGAAAAACAATACATTTTTCAAGGGAAACTCATGGAACATTTTTTAAAGTGCTTGAAAGAACCTTTATTTTTATTTTTTATAAAAGTCCCTAGCATAAAAAATAACTGAGTTCTGACGAAAATAATCTTGGTCCGTATTTTTTTCGGCGTCAAAAAATGTGGAAGTCAATCCTAATTATTACCACCCAAATTAAAAATAATCGTTACCGCTTCACAATTCACTTTATTTATGTACTTGTAACATGCTCTAGAAGTTTGATCGACTTAAAGTGCTTAGTTTTTAATGAGTTTGAAGTGAAAAGAGCATTTTTGTAATTTCGCAAAAATGCTTGAGCCATTTTACAGAAAAAAACAAATATAATGAATTAGCAAAACTGTAACGTTCGCTTGACAGATTGTTAACCTGTCGGTATGTAATTATGTATTTGTTTCAACAAATTTTGTTTAACACGGCACACTCTGATCATTATGGATAACGCCAAAAAGCTATTTTGGTCAGTTTTGTAGCTTTTGAATAAACAGAATTCGAATATCTAAAAATCCAAAATGGCGTCCATAAGAAAAACCGAAGTTCATGTCAATATCTCATTATGTAGTGGAAATAAAAAAATTAAGCCTACGCTACTGAAAAGAGCCTAAAAATTCATCAAAAAATGGTTAATAAAATTTTCAGATATCTTCATAAATAAAAAAGTTATGGCCAGTTTTCATAAACGGCAATTTTCATGATTTTCTGAATAAATTCATAGGGTGTCAAAATTCAATTGTTTTTTCGACGGGACAAAATTTTCTGCACTACTCTTTGCCAATTTATCCGACTTTCTATCTCCACTAATAACAAAGTTACCCATGTTAGTCAACGTCGGTTGAGACACCCTCTGTACATAACTAGCACAAATAGTAAATTATTCAAACAAATTGAAATTATGAAATAATTTTTTCTCTAAAACAAAAAAAAGTTGTGCCTGACGAAGTTTACAACAATTAACGAAACGTCGCAATTTTTAAATTATTTATTATTGTCTTAAAAATTTGAAACAAATTAAATTTAAAAAACCGCCGTAAAATTTATGAATGTATTACCTTTTATGAGGGCTATAATATAAACATAGAACGCATCAAAAATCACAGTCTAAGCGTCTCAGAAAAAAGATTTTGAAATAGTGAAGGACATATGACTGTGACTTTTTTTTATAATTTCATAATTTTTTTTTTGCATTTTTAATAGTTAACTGAGTTAAAATAGCCAACAGATAATCAATAAAAAATGATATCTTGTTAATATCGTTCGTAACTTCCTTAATATAAGGAAAACAAAATTATTTCAGTTGAACATCGTTCACAGTCTAATGTCATCACACGTATAATTTGAGAAGGAACATTGTTATGACTGGGCTTTTTCCAAAAATACTTAAATAACCAAAACAAATTTTGGTGACCTGCAAAATTCACTTTAATTCTTGCATTAAAGATTTTATTATTAGTAATTATGACTCTCTTTTATGATCTGGTAATTACAGGCCAGTAGAATCATTTTGTTTTTTTAAATAAATTATTATTAATTTTTTGATCAATTTAAATAAATGTCTAAATATTATGTATATTTCTTTAAAAATACAATAGTTATATTATATTATAAAAGATTTTAATAGAATTTAAAAAAAAGAAAATTTCCGGATTTAATATATACGTCTTTACGTTATTTTATTATCTTAAAAATTTAAAATTATTGAGAATCAGTTCTCAAATGCAGTGGTATCCTATAAACTTCAGCTAGATTTTATTCTGTATTTACAAAACACGCAAAATTCATAAAATTTAATAGAAAATGTAAAATATGCAAGCTAATTAGCTCAGTGTTATTCTACAATAATTTCCCTGCAGATATGTATATATAAAATTGATTTTTTTGACTTTAAAGTTTCATAAAAGTGAATTTAACTTTTGAGTTTTTAAAAAAACGCCATTGATTTTATGTACCTATTATCTTTTTTGAGGGCTTACGTCGTTTGTCTGGCAACCCTTCATACAGGCATTCGGTAGCGTGGGGCTATAAAGCAAAGTGAGCTATGCAATATTTTAGATAAAATTAAAAAAGTAACGATTTAATTATTATATCGTTAATTTAGCGGTCTTGTCTGAAAGTCGAGGCGTTTCAGGTTTCCTTATTAAATTTAAAATATGTGTTATTGAATATATTTCATTCGAATAGGCCTATACAAAGTTTGTTCGGTAGGAAGGTACCTACCTCGTGAAAAGACAAGTCAATATTATTGCTGTTTTAAGTTAAATAGTGTTTTTTTCAACATGTGCTTCCTCCTATTTTAGAAAACTTTTTAATTTGCAACTATTCTTAATTAATAATTTAATTTTACATTTCTTCGTAAAATGAGTTTAGTAGTAACCTTTTATTCATATACAACAAACAGTTGTACTAAATTCATATAAACTAATTTATAACAATGTTGTGATGCATATATAAATTAGATTAAAATCTCAGCTAAACGCAGTTTAAATTTATTTATATTAGAGAAAAAAATGTTATAAGCCACTTTATCTAAGAACCTAAATAGTTTCAAATTTATATTTCAATCTGTTTGCGTAAAATAAGTGAAATGACGCAGTCAGCGCTCCTGGTGTTGAATATTGAAACCGAACGGCCCAAGGTCATTTACTTGTCAAAAATGACTTGTTGACACTTAATTTCGTAAATTGATATTCTGATTTTTTGGTAAGTAGCTTTTTGACTTTTAAAACAGTTTGTGAGTATTAATGATTTTATATTGATGGAACTTATTTATTTGTTACAGGCCGCAGAAGACAAAATTATCTCGTTAAAATATGTTAAAACAGCAGTGTTGATAATGATATAAACAAATTATATTCTAATTATCCGGTTTCCATAAGAAAACAAAAACGCAAACTAAATTTCTTTAAGGTAACATACTGTACTTATTGTATAAAGTCGCTTTGCATTATAAAGGGAAAAACCTATTATAACATAATATGCTAATGCTGTCATGTAAGGTTAAACTTAAAATGTTGGGTTCAAGATCGTAATTTAAGTTAAAATTATAACAAATTACTGATTTCTAATGTTTGTAGGTCCGTCAGCAAAATTTCGTGCTGACTAACTGCAAGAAAACATATGACACAACTATGAGCGGACGAGAATCAACATTTTCAACAAGGTATTGCCATTATTTATATGTGTTGCGTTCTTTTGACCATCAAGGAAAAAACTCTTTCAACGTTTGCGTTATGTCCTGGGATCGCAAATCGAATTCTGAAAATGCGAAATGTAAAAAACCTAAAAAGCCGGACACCGTTTAATTTTGGCCGGACACGCAATCAAAAGCCTATGTCCTGTTTAATCCGGACGCTTGGCACCCCTACCTATGCAGTGGCGGATTTACAAATTTGCCGCTAGTAGGCTATTAAATTTTTGCCGCCCCTACTGACCTCTGAAATTCGATACCCTAGTTCGCAATCATCTTAAACGACTACAAAAAAAAAAAAAAATTAAGTATTGAAACATATCACGATGATTGAATTGTGTGAATGCAACCTAGTAATATTTAGGTACATGGAGAAAAAAAAGTACTGCATTTAAATTGCAGTACTGAAACGCTATTGGAATATTTTAAAAACGCATTGTCACAAAAGTATATTTTACAGAGCGTTTGGTAATTTTTCATATACAGACGTTAGAGTATTCAGTATACCGTACAGTACTAAAATATTGAAATTTTTGTTAAATACTCGAAACTTGTTTTCTCTATGTATATAATAATGTTGCTTTTTTATTTCTGTAAGACAAAAGTTTTTGGGCTAAATTTGCCACCCACTAAAATCTGCCGCCATAGGCTTCAGCCTGCTGGTAAATCCGCCACTGTACCTATGTGTATACTTCGTTGGGACATCCTTATACAAAATGTAACATTAGTTTTTTTTTACAGATAAAGGTGAAGTTTCAACCAATCATTTTTATTGAAAGTTAGACAGAGGATTTGAAGACACTAAAATGGAAAAATAAATAAGTATTTTCTAAGAAACATTTTGTAAAATAAAAAAAAAAATGTATTCTAAATTGTTTTTGTTGAACGGCATAAAACTGTGATGAGCTGAATAAAAAATAATTTTTGAGGTATATAATTTCGTTTTCGTTTAAAAACAGCTGTTGGCTATTAATAATAATTAAGATTTTTTCGATCTTTGGAAAAAACTAAGAATTCTTCAATACCAAATTTAAGTCAACATTTTGCCACCCTTTTTCACCTTGTGAATTCATATTTCGCAAATTTGAATAATTAGAAATATTTTGTACTGTTTAGAATTTTCTACTTTAAAATAACGTAATAGATAGTCTGTATTAGAAATCAATGTTCATTTTTAGAACGAAAATATTTAGCCGAAAAATTACTAGAATGCTTCAAAACTGTAAAGTAGTTCATTTACATTTTCAAAATTTCTATATAAAGACGCATTTATTTTAAATATATTTATGAATTCTCATGCCTACAAATTATGCAGGCAACGATTATATAAACAGTTATTGGCTAATTTTGAGATTAAGGCCTGTTCTCATTAACAAAAATAAAATTAGACAATTTATATGGTCACAACGTCTGTTTGAAGGGCTTGAAGGTCAGTAGAATGTCGGTAAAACAGAAAGTGGTTATGTTTCCGGAGTGCGCCCTCAAAAACACTATTAGATATAAAAACCAAAATATCTTCTTTATTAGTAAAAAAAAATCAATTTCCCAAAAATTTGAAATACTAGGGAGCCCACTTGACGTGATTATGGATTAAAAAACGTTGGCCCTCGAAATCCATGTTGTGAATATATATATATATATATATATATATATATATATATATATATATATATAAATATATATATATATATACATATATATATATAAACATTTTTAAAAATGGTGCCAAAGTGTTTAGGAGGTTATGAAACGTCGAGAAATTTTGGTCCGACCCCTAGGTCCCGCCATCCGATCGACGCCAATAGTGTATGTTGCCATATGGCAAATACACTAATTAGAGTAAGAAGTTATCTTTGTGATGAGGAAGAATCCTAAAAATGGGAAAAACAGGTCTTTTTAGTGATCTGCGCAACTTTGCATCTGGATCCCGTATGTGAGTCGGCTCACTGAACCGGTTCAAAAATAGCCGAGTTTTGAATATGTTATTGCAGTCTGCCACTGAGTTACCTAGTTCAGTCAATCATATCACGACCTGTATAGAATCAAGAATGCATAGCCAAACATGTGATGCATGAGTCATTTGAGCTGACAGATGCATCAAAGCAAGAACTAATACGTAAGTGTAAAATGTGCTTCTGTGTGTTGATTGTTTCACTGAGTTATGCGGATCCGTTGATCCGTCGGCTCAAAAAAAAAGTGAGTCGGCTCTCACGGATCTTCTGTCGGAGTCGGCTCTTTGAACCGGTTCAGATCTGAGTTACCCAACTCTAAAGAATTCTCATTTTATGATAATAATTAAAAGTTTTGATAAGAAACACACTTTCAACCGAGTATAAAGAAAAATGCATCACACGGGCAGAAGATTGGAAGCCCAAGGCAAAACCAAGGGCATCATGTCGTGCAGTACAGGAATTTCAACTTTTTGCCATTGTGTTGTAATATACTATTAATTTGATTATCGACAAAAGCAATGTAAACTCAGAAGTTCAAGTTATTGAAAAATGAAATATTTCCGATCGCAAAAAAGATTGGGCTCATTGCTAGCAATGAATGGCAAATTTCATTCTAAAATACATAAATCATTGGTATTTTTATGTATTTTAAAGAGCCAAGAATTTGTATGTATTTTTGAGTGTTGGAAGCTATAGGTACATGTTTTTAAGAGGGCGCCAAATACATACATATACAGTCGATCTAGAATTATTAACACAATCGATTTTAAAACAAATAATTCAAAGGATATTTTATGGAGCAGATAAATTAGTTAATATTTATTTTGTTTAACACGACGTTTCGTAATAATTTATTATTAAAAATACGGAGCTGAATTTTCTGTAACAATCGATTTTTTTTTCAATCAACGGATTGCGACCACTCACATGCAAAAGTCAACTTTCGGCCCCGAAAGCAAGTGTACGAATAATATAAACTGTACTTTTGCGATTCATGTTATTTTGTTTATTACTTCGATACAAGCATAAAACGAAAAATTAGAGTTTAAAAAAACTAAATCACGCTTTTTTGAACTAAAAAATGCAAAATAATTTGACAACAAAATTAGCTTTACTGTAAAAAACGTGGGGTGCTCTACGCTTACAATTAGCTAATAAATGAAAAATTTATTACCGATATTAAGCACTCCACGCTTTTTACAGTAAAGCTAATTTTGTTGTCATATTATTTTGCATTTTTTAGTTCATAAAACCGTGTTGTTTTCGTTTTTTTTAACTTTAATTTTATTATATATTTTTTTCAGAAATTGATTTTTGGCATTAGGTTGTGGGTGGGCCTAGTTCGTGAGGGGCTCTAATTTGTGGCGGCCGTAGGTCTGGGTCCTAAGTGCCATAAGGAAAAAACCGGCAATGTTCATTCAAAAATATTTTTTGACTTTCAGACGAATATGCGACAAATTAATTTATAGAAGACTTTTAGCTAACCCTGTATCGAAAATATTTTGTATAGGTATTTTAAACAGTACAACAAAAACAACGCAAGCTCCACTTAGGTCAAGTGTGCTAAGATGAGAGTTCGGATACTCAAAACACCGATACGTCTTTAAAATTCAAAACTATTTTAGTTCAAGTTAAGTGGACAAAACTGGGGAGAGACGCCCTGATCGCAGTATAGCCACTTCCAGAGACAACCTGACGAAATAATACTTTATGTTGTAAAACTTCTTGGCTTACGAGCTTGTACGCCGTGGTCCATTGGTATTTCTACCTGACGTCTCGTCTACAACTGCGGTAAGCATTATCAAAGGCGATGTGATAGCGGGCAAAGCGTTCTAGTCTGCTCACAGGTGTGGCAGAGGGACACTTCGTCCGCTAACACACCGCCTTTGATAATGTCTACCGCAGTTGTAGACGATACGTCAGGTAGAAATATCAGTGGACCACTGCCGAGAAACCAAGAAGATCAGAACAGCGCCGAGAAAGTCTTGGAAAGATATAACTCCAATTTAGCATGTGAAATCAGACGAAATATTGTAGCGCGCCACTGGAAATGACATAGGCTTCTCGAACAAATTGACAGAAGTTTCTGGAATGATCGAGAACGGTATGTACGCGCCTATAAATACAGCGCGTGTGGGGCGCGACATTTACTCAGTCAAAGACAGTGAGTGAGTCACTTGCTACAGTGCAGTGAATTAAGTCGATAGTCAGTTATCGCAACAGTCAGGCAATTGGTACGGCTGGACAGAGGACATAAATAATCAGTTAGTACATAAATGTGTGTTTGAGTGTGTTAAGAATAGTGTATTGTTGAGTTATTACTTATAAGAATTCGTTTGTTTGTTTCATTGCTTAATTTATTAATTAATTATTATATAAATACGTTTAGTTCATTTTTTTCATTATTATACTAGAGAAGTTCGTTTTAGTTTATCTGTTTTGTATTTATTTCGATTGTTGAAAATAAATCAGTTTTAAAACCACCACAGAGAACAGTTTTGATACAATATAAAACGAACATTTTTTAGACAGGTTGGTCCTATTATTTTGAACGAATGCGAACATTCGATAATTCAAATCAATTAATATATTGCCTATTAGCCGTTCATTATAAATGGTTTACAAAGTCTTTTGATCGATACAAGTGGTTCAGAATCAATGAGTATAGCGAAGCTGGCAAAGTTGTTACGTCAGATGCGCTTGGGTTTGTTGATCAGTTATACAAAACAAACCGAAATACGGAACAGGAACTTTTATCCGAATCTCTGGAGTGCCCAGTTCTGTCGACATATCGGATGGAACATCGAGAATTTTCGATTTCATTTTGAAAATTGAGAGTAGTCAAGAGTGGCGTTATGCTTCTATTTACTCATCGAATTAAAAAACTAGAGCTTATAAAGTAAAACAACACACTTTTATGAACTAAAAAATGCAAAATAATTTGACAAAAAGTTAGCTTTATTGTAAAAAGCGTGGAGCGCTATCTACTTAAATTTTCGTAATAGCTCTTATACGGTTACAATAAGCTAGTAAATGAAACCACTCCACGCTTTTTACAGTAATTTTGTTGTCAAATTATTTTGCATTTTTTTAATTCATAAAAGCGTGTTGTTTTAGTTTTTTTACATTCTAATTTTAATTATAAGACCAAAAAACAAATCAGACGTTTTGAAGTAGGTGCGAAATGATTAAAAATTTGAGGGTCGGTTAAGCCCCGCTACTGCCCGCTACCCTTCAGTCAGATCTGTGTTCTTGTATTCGAATATTACTAAAGAGTTATTGTAGAAATTTTCACAGTGCCTCAAATACCTACCCAAAAATGGCTAACAGCTAAAATGCTAACAGCAGAAAGCATTTTCAAAAAATTCGATGTGACAAATGAAATTAGATTGTCAAATCGTTTATGGAAAACCTTTAGAGGTGATGCAAGGAAGTATTTGAAGCATTCGAATCAACAGTTTTTGTGCCACTTTGTACATTTATGGCTGGCATTTTAATGACAATAAATCAAATAATAAATCTGCGCAGCTCTTTTAATAAACACTTTAATTTCTTAAAAACCATTTACACTAAAAATAATCAAGTATTATTAATTCGATATCGGTTTTAACAACATACGTGTTTGCGTAACAACTTTTGACTGGACGTCGAACAGTCGTCATTATGTTTCATCTAGTAACAAAACTATTTTTTATTGTAAAAAAAGCGTGCGGTACAGTGGCGTAGCTATCGGGGGGCTAGGCGGAGGAGTGCACCGAGGCCCCCAAGCTCAAGTGGCCCCTCGGCCTTCTGAGCGACGTTCAAAATCGTTATTTTAAGTAGTTGTCGTGGTACAATATTGTCAAAAAGTTATAGATTATACGCGCCACAAAAGTATACTAGCTTGTAGCTGTGATCCATAATTTGTACGCAAGACTGTACCCGTGGAAACGTAACCCATACAGTATTCATATGCATGTTACTTTTCTATAAATTGTTGAACTTTAAACCGTTATTTATACATAATTAGACGATCAAAAATTTTTTCTTATTTTTTTTAAACTCATAACAAATGCATTGAAAGACTGTCAGTTTTTGGAAAGTTTCTGACAGTTAGTTCTTTTTTTATAAATAAGAAACTGGTACAGAACTACAGAGATCGTATACAATCAATATTAATTATCCAATTTTCAATTGAATTTATCTCGGATTATATACGGTCGATCGACTTCAAATTTTCAGGGTAATTGTATTATCATGTCCTTATTAAGTATACAAAAATTAAGAATTTTCTGACGGTGTGCCTTAACCACGACAACTACCCTAAATTATCGTAATCGAATAAAGAATAAAGAATTTTGGACTTTTGACGTACTTCCGTAACATTTTCAAACTCATAAGAATCAAATTCATTCTACCGTGCCAAAAGAAGGTTTACTTCAAAAATATTTGTGTTACTCAGAGACGACATTTCGAAGTCTCTGAGGTATTACGTTCGCCGTGAGTATTTGTAACAAAACCAGCTGTTTGAAGAAATGCATACAATATTAATAATTAATTATACAATTGACCCATTTGCAATTAACTCACCCCACTACACTTGAAACTAAAAATCGATAAGTCGCCGATTATTATTTCGCTGGCGTTTGGAACATTGAAAAATAATTTCAAACTTTGCCACTGGACCTAAGAATTTCAAGAATATAAAAACAAGAATATTCTTTTACTAATTTAAGATTGCCGGGTCAGAATTTTTCAAATTCTGTAATTATTTTTTTGAATCGTTGAAAGGCAGTTTGGATGACGAACAATCAAAAGAGAAAAGCTGTACCGAGGTTTCGCTTGTCGCTAGGCTTGCCAACTTTAAAATACCAATTTGCGGGAAACAATGATTTCAAATGCAGGACAAGGGTTTAAAAAGCGGGATCCCAACTAATTTTATTTAGAATACAAAAAAACGTGAAATTTTCTTTACAAATCAGGATGAGAAGTGAAATAAAACACCTTGTTAGATTAATAATAGGCAATATTTACTAAAAAAACAGTTATAGTGTAATTTAGACTTTATTATGAAGACTATAAATTACTTTTTAAATGAGTATTTCTCTTGACATTTGGCACTTTTAAGGATTTTTTTATTTTTTAAGTACAAAATTGTAAAAATCTTTGCACGGATAAGAAAAATTTACTTTAACTTGTAGCTCTGACTTTACAGAATCCACATGAAGACGATTTCGCGCGTCGGTCCAGGCATTATTACAAAGTGAGAAGACTCTCTCTGCTGCTGCATTAGAACACGGAATAGATGCAATCGTCCTCCGAAAAGCGAGATATTTAGCGTCCCACACACACCCTGAGCGGGACGTCTCGTTAAGGCTATCAGAAACGGGACGTCCCGCGTATAGCGGGACGGTTGGCAACCCTACTTATCGCCAACGTTTCGAAATATTTTATTTCATCTTTTGTAGAATTAAAATGTTAATGTAAATTGATAATAATATAATATATTTATTAATTTATACTTATTTAAGTATCATGACATTTTTATATAACATCAAATTAATTGTGTAAATTTTCCTACTCAACTTGGCAATAATAATGTTCATTGGCTCTGAAGATGAAATAAAATATTTCGAAACGTTGACCACAAACGAAACATCGGTAAAGCTTTTCTCTTTTGACTGTTCCTCATCCAAACTTCCTTTCAACGATTTATTGGAACAAAACAAATACTAAAAACCCGGGTCGCAGTGCCAAAACCCTGCCGACAATATAGTGTATTTGCTTGTATAGGGCCGTGTGGTTTTATACTTTTATTATGTGAAATTAAGTTTGTTTTTGGGCAAAATAAAAAATTTAACCCCTTAATACACCCCTTAAAATAACGTTTTTTTCTTAATTGTAATATTATTATCAATCTAACGTCTACACCAAATTAAATACACCCTTCAATAAATAAGTCACTATCTGCAAACTAGTGTTTTCATAAAATTTGTAAATCCGGTCCCGTCGGGCCGATTTTATTAAAATTGTGCGGAAACTTTGTAATCACTACCAAAGGGTTAAATTTCAATTTTGAAACGATTCGGAGAATTTTTTCGGTATTTTGGGGCCCAAAAACAGTTTTCAACCCCTAAAAACTACCCTTAAAATAGCCCGATTAGGCCCATTTTAAATAGGCTTCTTGCGGTGATGGATTTAAACATGTGGCCCAAATTTCGTTGAAATCAATTAACTCTTTCGAAAGTAATTGCGCGTACACACATATATATATATATATATATATATATATATATATATATATACATATACATATATATATAAACATTTTTAAAAATGGTGCCAAAGTATTTAGGAGGTTATGAAACGTCGAGAAATTTTGGTCCGACCCCTAGGTCCCGCCATCCGACCGACGCCAATAGTGTATGTTGCCATATGGCAAATACACTAATAATTCATTTGAATATCTTCCAAATCTTTAAAGCCAATTGCTCCATAGTTGCAAATCCCTGCCCAATCATTCAATAGCAGTTATAGATTATATTAGAAAATGCATTTAGTTTACCGATTTTAATTAAAAAGATTAACTGTTTATGACAATATTTAGATCCAAAATCAAAGAGCTTAAAAATCGCAAAAAAATGATACGTAAACATAATATTAATGACGCATTTAACTGAGTTTTATAAACATACTCAAAACAAATTATGAAAAGTCTTTGATGTTCAAGTTTGAAAATATTAAAACGCGAAAGGCCGATGGCTGTCTGTCTATCCAGGGTCGTGCGTTATAATTTCAGAAGGGGGCCGCTTTTTCTTTACACCGAAATTGCTTAGCTCGGAGTAACGCGGATTTTTCTGTAGCGGAAATGTGGATTTGTAAACGACCTCGTGCTGAGTTGTAGATGAATTCATAGTTTAGGTTATTAGCCAGTTGTATTATTCGTGTTTTGTATTTTTTAATTCGGTTTTTTATACGAGTATCTGACCGTGGTCATAGATGGTGAAGGGTCCTCATAGACAGCATCCATTTATTTCTTCGCATGTTTTTTAAAAAACGAATTACGGATCGATATTGCTCTTTTTCCATTTTGTCGCAAAATACAAAACACGAACGATACAACTGGCTGTCAAATATAATCTAACCTACAAATTTATCTACAACTCAGCACAAAGTCGTTTAAAAGTCTGCAGTACACGATGGTAAAGTCAATTTTACTCGTCAACGCCATCTGTCGTCAAACGCGGATATATTGTCATAATTACCGTATTAAAATTTTAATCAATAAAAAAACCTTGTCGTAAAATTACTTTCAACACTTGAGACATTTTTTAAATTGTAGAAGGTTTTATTTTTTATTTGATTAATTAAAAAAGTTTCGAAAAAAAATTATGCAAAGAATAAAGTGGTCGCCTGCGACGATAATTTTAAAGCACAGGAAAAAATCGGTCTCATCAAAGCGCGGACAAAGTTAATAAAAAGAAAGCTTGTAAAGCTTTTACACACTTGAAATAAAGCGGCAACACTTTTGAACAATTTGTTAAATTTACAATTATCTAATTTTATTCGTCACGCCACAGAAATCGTTTGCTTAACAGAATAGAAATTACCCAAGTGTGTAGGCTTTCACGGCCTGTGTTGTTCCAATAATCTTTTTGCTTCGGGCTTGTAGGCTGTGGTCCATTGGTGTTTCTACCCGACGTTGCGTCTACAACTGCGGTACACTATCAAAGGCGAAGTTTCCCCATTGGTGGTTCATAAGTGTGTCGACAACTGGTGTCGAAATGTGTGTAACTCGTAGTATAGGAAACACAAACTACGACCGAACAGAGAACACTCTTCCGTTTAGTCGTCGACATAATTACCTGTGAGCCACCAAGGGGGAGACTTCCCCCGCTGTCACACGGCCTTTGATAATGTCTACCGCAGTTGTAGACGAAACATCAGATCTAACAATTAAGGCTTTCGGAACGCTATGAATTTTGTTTGTGCTGAGACCCAGCGGTAAGGGGCGAGGTAGGCAAAAGACATATTGTGGGTGTGACCTTCTTTAGCTCTGTCTCGCTCAAATCATCCGCACGTTTCAATTTTTGGCTGGTGTCAACTACGAGGCTAAAAAATGTTGTTGCAAGGGTGCCGCTGTCAATTGATTACTCTAGGTTTGGGAAATATTTTGAAGATTTAAAAAACTTTTCCGAAAAAGGAAGAGTCACTTTAGGTTTGTGATGGAACAGTTTTGTGAAATAAGTACGAATAAGGTCGTAGTATGACATTAAAAACGTGCGTTTTTTTGGCACAATTAATGCCAACTTTTTTCTAGTAAATCATATATAAATAACAAAAGTAGTCCATTAGAGACCTAGATTTATCCTTTATCTTCCTTATAGAGAAAGAATATTTGCAGAATGTTGACAGCCGAAGCTCTATTTTTGGCTTAAATTCAGAGCGTTCCGACAGCCTTAAAAGGGATATTTGAAAGATTTTTTTCTTCTCAAAAATCGCTATTTTTGCAGTTTATCTCGAGCAAGATTTTTCAATTATTTTTTCATTTCTTTCAGTGATGTCAACTTAGGGGATTTTCCTCTAAATTTAGGGATATTTTGTAAATGTCGGGAAAGTTTTAGCGGATACATTTTTACGCACTAAACTACTAATAGAATATAATTCCTTTTGATTAAATTGAAAGTAGCGTTTAGGATTGTTATCAATTTTCAGAAGAACATTGTCTAATTTCAGCATTAGGGGGTTATGTTTTTAATTTAGAGACTTTTATTATTATTTAGGGGAATTTCTGAGGAGTTGGGGACACTGATTTCACTTCAAAACGTGGACACAAAAAATGTTAACATAAACATTACGAGCACTGTGGTTGGAACAATAAAATAAAATAAAAGAATAGTTACTTCTTACCACAACAGATTTATTCAGTGGATGTACATTTCGAGAGCTAAGCTCCCATCTTTAGTGTTTTGCTGAAGATGGGAACTTAGCTCTCAAAATGTACATCCACTGAATAAATCTGTTGTGGTAAGAAGCAACTATTCATTTATTTTATTTTATTTTACAAAAAATGTTTATTACTTGCAAACAGGTAGTACACATGGGCTATAATCGCGATTATGTTACCATTGTTAACAGCAAATTTGGTTAAATAAATATCGCTTGCAAGAATAATAGCCGAATCTGAATAAAAGAACGGTAGAGTAATTTGGTGACACAATTAAATAGTTAACTAACGACTCAACAATCAGCCGACGATAACGGACCAGCGTTATTGCCGGCAGAGCACCGGATAAGGCTGTGCCTTTTCCAAGTTCAAACCGCGCACAGTCGATTTTGTTAAGCGTTTCTTATACAGTGAGACCCGGCTTAACGCGGGAGAAACAATTTTTAATTTCGAACTTTTATAACACAAACGTGACGTCTTCTTCTTCCCGTATTGTCGGACTACAGAGCGGACGACTCCACGAAACGTCGGAGTATAGAAAAATATTAGTCAAGTAAACACGTGTGTCGGATTACAGACCTCTACATACTTAAAAACAGCGGATTACTAAACGTGTCGGATTACTGAGCAGCGGATTATCGATCGTGTTCTGTATCACTAAAGAAAAAAAAAATTCGCCGTTATAGAGCAGCATTAAGAAATGAACAAAAAATGACAATTTCGAAGTTTCGATAGCAGCAACGACACAACCTTATCGTTAGTCGAAAGAGAGATACAAAAAAAGTGTGCTGTATTAGAGAAAGACGGACGGTCGAAGCAGTGATTCGTGATTAACGTGTCACGGCCGCTGTCACGCGCGCGCGTGATATATTCGAATCGGTAACCGCGAACACTTAGCATTCTTTTCAAATTGCAATCAGTAATTCTATTATATTCTATCCGCTACACGTTTTTACTATCCGACAGTCATTTGTCGCACAAAAAAACTATCGAACTGTGTAATTGGCGCTCGCCGCTTCAAAAGGGGGCGGCGCCCCGACCGAAAACTGCTTTCATTTGAATTCTAACAATGCGGAGACGAACTGAACTTTTCATCAATCGGACAATTATCATTTATAGACGCTCGACAACTGAGCGCATTAGCGTGTATTTCATTATTTTGGAATCAATTTAGTTAAGGCTGTCGGAACGCTCTGAATTTAGGTCAAAAATAGGGCTTCGGCTAGCTGATAGCTGATTGTAGACTTATTCGTCAACATTCTGCAAAAATTCTTTCTCTATAAGGAAGATAAAGGACAAATCTAGGTCTTTAAGGGACTACTTTTGTAGTTTATGTACGATTTACTAGAAAAAAGTTAGCATTAATTGTGCCAAAAGAACACACGTTTTCAATGTCACACTACGACCTTATTCGTACTTATTTCACAAAATTGTTTCATCAGAAATCTAAAGTGACTTTTCCTTTTTCGGAAAAGTTTTTTAAATCTTCAAAATATTTCCAAAAATTAGAGTAATCAATTGACAGCGGCACCCTTGCAATAGCATCTTTTAGCCTCGTAGTTGGCACCCGCCAAAAATTGAAACGTGCGGATGATTTGAGCGAGACAGAGCTAAAGAAGGTCACACCCACAATATGTCTTTTGCCTACCCCGCCTCTTACCGCTGGATCTCAACACAAACTGTGTGAAACTGATCCAACACTGTTAAGGTTACTGGTGCTGAGCTGTTCAATATGTTCCCTTTTTCATCCTCATAAGAGCGCCCATAAACCTCGTAGTCCAATCAGTTTGAAAGCTAGGCTGAATTACGGGAAGGGAGGGGAGAGTTGGAGTCAAGCTACGTAATTTTTAAATACGAGTCTTGTTCATTTCAAACGAAATTTTTTTAATAGTTTGTTAACAGAAAACAAAAAAATGTCTTCTGAACTTGATAATAAAAAACTCGGTAAATTGCACTTACTTTTTGGAAATCTCTAATTTTGTATGAAAAATTTTATTCAGTCTTTGATGTTAAGGTTTCAAAATAAACTATTATTATTATTATTAATTATAAACGTTTCCAAATTGAAAAACAAAATTCTCTAAAAATTTGAGCTCTTAATATTAACTCTAAGATAGTCCTCATTCCGACCAAAATTTCTTATGCAAAATAGCATGTGGAAAGCTCCTTTTGTTCTTCCAAATTTTAAAACTTGGGGACAAATGACTACAAAAATGAGACATACATATTTTTGTAGAGAACTTAACGCTTTACAAAAAAGGTATCTTGTAATTGTTCGCTAAGTTTACTGGTTCAAAAGTTTTCCGAGAATAAAGTTTAAACTTTTTTTTGTAGAGCGTTAAATTCTCTACAAAAATTATGTTCATATTACTGAGTCGTTCATAACAGCGCATATTCATATTATTGCGATTGTACTGTATTACAAATTTACGAAGTTATAGAGTTTTAAATTCATGTAAAATTTGGGATGTTACGTAACTCAAGAAAATATTAGTGCTTTGTTTTCTGTGTTCATTGCGTTCAAAAGGTCGTTATTCTGAATTTAATAAAACATATAATTTTCTTCCGAAACAAAAAATTCGTGACGACTCGTCCAGTCTATATTTTATTCATTAAAGTCGCAACGTTCAGCATCACCAATTCACCAAAAGAATTCGCAACAAAAAGACAAAAAGTTTCGAAACGAATTGAATTAATTTTCTTATTTAAAGTGACACTTACAGCCTTTTGAATTATAAATAAAATGCGTAGCTATAAATAGAAAAGGACGGAACGTGACTTGGGTTGAATAAGGTAGTTCAATGAAGTGTGAGCTTCGACTTAGAACGAAGACGAAGGCGTAAAAACCCAGCTCCCTGCACGGTGGCATTAAAACGCGATTCTGAACGCAGCTGTTAGAAAATTCATTTCGCCGTTTTGGTAGTTTGTAGATCATCATATACGTTACCGATTTTCTGATAATTTCAAAAATCAGTAAATTTTGGTAAATACGCACGATCTTATAAAATAAAATTAGAGATAGATGGAAAGTTATCCGAGGACTTAGAATCCAAAATAAGTCAATACTAAATTATAATTAGCGCAACGTTTCGGAATTTATTATTTCTTCCTCAGGCGTCATAAAAGAGTTATGTATTACCTGTCATAAATTAGTCATTTCCATGTCAGTCTACGATTGACTTTAAATCGTAGATTAACATGGAAACGACGAAGCAACTAGAGATGAGAAAAACGGGTCTTTTTAGTGATCTGCATCTTTGCATCTGGATCCCGTATGTGAGCCGGCTCTCTGAACCGGTTCAAAAAGAGCCAAGTTCTGAATATGTTACTGCAGTCTGCCATTGAGTTACCTAGTTCAGTCAATCATATCACGACCTGTATAGAATCAAGAATGCATAGCCAAACATGTGATGCATGAGTCATTTGAGCTGACAGATGCATCTAAGCAAGAACTGATACGTAAGTGTAAAATGTGCTTCTGTGTGTTAAGTGTTTCATTGAGTTATGCGGATCCGTTGATCCGTCGGCTCAAAAAAAAGTGAGTCGACTCTCACGGATCTTCTGTCGGAGTCGGCTCTTTGAACCGGTTCAGATCTGAGTTACACAACTCTAATGGCGTTAGCTTGTAGGATTACGAAATAGTCATGTTTATTGAAATGTTTCGACGATATAACGTCGTATTATTACTGAATAAAGAGATATAAAGGTAGCTATAATGTTATTTCAATGGCATCCAACTTCTGAATGTAACTAATTCAGTTAGAAAGAAGAAGATTTATGATGAAAAGGGGGGCCGCTTCAGGGCGGTTGTCTTGTTGGCAACCAGTTAGTGTGTAGGCGAGGCAGTCATCATGGAAAGATAAAGTTCTCTCTTATACAGGCGACTTTAAATTAACACAAAAAGACTTTTAAAAAATTCATACCTAAAAAAACTTTTTAAGTTAAGCGGTTTTATTGTATACAATAGATAATGCACATAAAGCTAGAAGATAGGTCACCAATCTGTCCAACTTATCAAAATAAGGGCCAGTCTATTAGACTGGCCCTTATTTGTATAAGCCAATTTTTTGAGTTGCTATCCCCTGAAAAAGTTCTATATAATGAAAAAATGATTAGCTTAAAATTTCAGTTCAATTTATACTGTTTAACCCGTGCCGAAAACGCAGAGAATTTTGGAAATACATTACGTAGATAGCAAATTCCGAAACTACTTAACTTTGTGCTTAGGATATAAAAAATAAACTTTTCCTATGGATATGGACAAATCAATTCTCCTCTTAAACACATCTTAAGACTTCTTTAAGATAGAAATTGGTTGGTGTTAAGTCATAGACAAAGTTACGCTCTCGCACTACGGAACGTAATGCTAATAACCTATAACCGCGTTACAGCGTTTTCGGCACGGGTTAATATTAATCAGTCGAGCTGAAATTTTCAGAGTTTCATTTTATTTATTGCCAAGTTGGATAGGTTAATTCCAAAACATATTGTAACTATAGCGTTGTGTATAATCAATATTTTGGTGGAATAAATTATTATTATTATTATTTTAGTCTAATCAAAGCCCCAGATTATTCTACAATAAAACTTGTAACTTAAATGTGTTTTACATATTTTATTTTTAAGTCTTTAGCGAATTTTATTTGCACGCCTGGATAAAAGCCGGTTCGGTCAACTAGTTATCGGAACTACACGCATGCGTGCAAAATTTTAATTCAATCGGATAACGGGAAATGGGACGCATATTATTTAACGGAGTAGCGCACACTAGACCTGCAACCAGCAGTCAACAACGATTGCAATTTTCTGTCTAGCCATGCTGGACCGATCTAGTGAACTAATTGTGTCGTTCGTGAACCCGCACTAAAAATTGCAAGTTTGTGCTGTGATTGTTATGCTGGTCCATGCATGACAAGTGTGCACGGTTTTTTTTATTCCAACAGAACGATCTAAAAATAATGACATTTTAATCGATCTGAATTTCACGAAGGTATATAAGGATCACCTGTGTAGTACAAATAAGATGTCCTTTTTAGTTATATAAGAAGCGTACTGTAAGAGCTAAATCGTTCTTGATTGGCCAACAAAAAGTTTGCGAGAGTTGTGAAATGGGAGTCTGTTAAGAGACAAATGCGACGGCGCAACAAAAAATCGTAACTTCGTTTTCAAAAAGCTTCTATTGTATTTATAATCGTTACAAGCATTTTGAAGATTTCGTAGAATGTCTAAACTTTTCATAAAATGTCCGGTCATTTCAACAGATTTCCGCTACACTGTAAAAAGGCTACGTTAATCTACGTAGTTGCGTAGCAGAGCGCAGTTGTTTCACGTAGTCGCATATGACAGCGTAGTTCATTCACGTAAAACCAAAACTACCAAATATTGCAGCATACAAACGAATATACATTCCCACCACTTATTCACAATTCGTTATAATATTACCGACAACACTATAACATCGAGCGCCTATATAATGTACAATCTAATGTTTAAAATAATTAAAGAAGTCTCCAAGTCGTATTTATAATGGTTGCCTTAGAAGCGTCAGTATAAAAAATGTATCAAAAAGTTGGGTGTTATAAATTTTTAAATCAAACAGAGGTTCCTAACCAGTGCCACCTTTAGAAGAAGAAAAGATTCCAACGCTTCCGTAGTCCACAATTCTTAATTTTATTCGAAATATTTAAAAATTATTATCTGTACTTAATATATATGTTCATTTATCCATGGAAGGCTCCAGCGCCCACTGGGGAATCCATGGTCTAGACTCTAGAAGGTATCGATAATCCTTATCTTGAATAAAGATCGAATGAAACCGAAGACGCCCGAGCGAGTTCAATGTTGTCGTGTACAAGGAAAAGAAGGTTAAAGTTGCGGCAAGAAGTGAAGAGATGCTTGATTGAAGCGTTTTCAATAATATAAAATCGGTCGTCGTGTTCGATCGAACGACCTCAGCGGGGTTCTATTAGGGCCTGTTATAAGCTGTGGTTAGCTCAAATTACTGTAGTCTACTTACGTTGGAACATATTGTGCTTTTACTACTAACTTATACAGTAGAACGTCGATAAGTTAAAATCCAAGGGAAACGTTAAAAAATTTAAGTTATCGAGTTTTTTACTTATCGAGAGTTGAAGTTAGAGAGGTTGTCAGAGTAAAATTTTTAACTTACCGAGGTTTGTCGATTTTATAAAGGATGTAATTTAGGTCAATAAAGGTGACATACATTTTTTATCTATTCATTTAGAATCAATTATTAATTTATTTATTTAAGGTAGTTGTCGTGGTACAATATTGTCAAAAAGTTATAGATTATACGCGCCACAAAAGTATACTAGCTTGTAGCTAAGTGATCCATAATTTGTACGCAAGACTGTACCCGTGGAAATGTAACCCATACAGTATTCATATGCATGTATACTTTTCTATAAATTGTTGAACTTTAAACCGTTATTTATAAATAATTAGACGGTCAAAAATGTTTTCTTATTTTTTTTAAACTCATAACAAATGCATTAAAAGACTGTCAGTTTTTGGAAAGTTTCTGACAGTTAGTTCTTTTTTTATGAATAAGAAACTGGTTCAGAACTACAGAGATCGTATACAATCAATGTTAATTATCCAATTTTTAATTGAATTTATCTCGGATTATATACGGTCGATCGATTTCAAATTTTCAGGGTAATTGTATTATCATGTCCTTAATAAGTACACAAAAATTAAGAATTTTCTGACGGTGTGCCGTAACCTCGACAACTATACCTTGTTTCAGGCAATTTTGATTTTCTACATCAATTATGCTTTCTATATTATGTAAAGAAGAATATTTGCTTAACTTACCGAGGTTTTGTGATTTAAGTAATGGAGGTTTTATGCTTTCAGGGGAAGGGAATTCAAAAATTTTTTAACTTACAGAGGTTCATAACTTATCGAGATTCTACTGTATTATATACAGACTAAACGATAATTTTTAGAGGACCGTAACTCAGATTGAAAGACAAAAACGGAACCTTTATCACTATATAATAATTCATAGACGCAACATAAAAATAGTAAATTAAAATATTAAAAAAAACCCAACTGCGTTGAAAGCGAATTAAAAAGAAGGAAATAGATTAAATGCATGTTATCATTTAATCTGTTTTGTTCTTTTAATTCGCTTTAAACGCAGTAAGGTTTTTTTGATTTTTTAATTAACTTTTTTAGTTTTTAGTCTTGTTTATTTTTTTTTTTTTCAAAGACGTGCCAGCTTTTTGACTTATCTCTTTTGTATATGCCCAATAGTTTGAGTCTTGACACTTTCGGGCTAAAATTATAATTTTATCTCTAAAGATAAATACAAAATGAAACAATCAATCTATGATTATATTGTCATTTAAGTACTTACATTTTCATAATCACGTTTTAATATTCTTTATTTTAATACTCTATTGGATTCATTTGGAGAAAAATAAATTTTTCGAGCCACACATTATAGCACCTAATATCCGCCATTTTATCACCTACCCTTTTTTCAATAATTTAATTACGTACACATCAAATTTATAAAATTATAAAAAAATCATTTTATTTTCCACATATACATTTACAATAAAATTTCCAAAAATGAACAAAACAAAAGAAAAATAATCACACTGACCTTTTTGATTTCTTCCAGCGGCCTTGAAAGTACGTCACCGTATAGAAGTATTCTGCAAACTTACAGCTCCACGCAGCAGAAATTCTGAATTTTGGACTGGATTCGGCTAAAAACTGAAAAGAAATCATTAACTCAATTATTTTTACTGAAATAACTGTAGGACAACGAAAGTATGCATATGATTGGCGTTACTTCCGTGATTCTCCTGTACATCAAAAAAAAAAATATATGAAAACAAAAAGAAAATGGAGAAAAAAAAATGTTACTATCATTTATTGAAGATAAAATTCCTCAATAAAATTATACATAATTTATAAATGTCCTTGACGGTATAGATCAAATCGTCTCCCTGTAGACATGGAGCCTTATTGAGTACGAAACCTTTGAGATGTTATTTTGTAAACATGAATTTATAAAATTATTAAAAAAAACATTTTATTTACCAGCCGTAAACCCAAATTACAAAAACTTAATGCACACGATTTTTAAAATAAATCACGACATACTATTGCAGAAAATATAAAACACCGTACAATTCGTTACTAACACAAAAGGTCACGATGTTAACATCGAAACAAAATGGAATTAAATAACAGTTCAATGATTCATTTTAATTTTATTGTAATTGCATAATTTAAACAAAACCTCCTTGAATTCTATAACCTCACTTTTAAAGCCGGTAAAAAATACACTGATATGGAATCAACAAGTCACAATTTCGTATAAATTGTAAAAGTACAATAGTTTGACACCTGTGTTTTTAGGTGATTTTTTTTAAGATGAACCAATTGCTATAGAACAATTAAAGAATGGCCCTTCATCGCAAAAAAGTTTCACAAATCCGCGAAAAAATTTTCACTGTATGTGCAATCTACACGCATTTTATAACCCTAAAAAGTCAGGTGTCACAGGGCTATGAAATTACCAATCTATCTGTTATGCCAAATAACAAGAGAAATGCATTGAATAATTATGAAAAACAATAATAAAATAGATTTACCTTATTTATGTAGACGAAGTAACCATTCAACGGTTGTTAGTTCCAATCTCTCTTGATAGTTCCATATCAAAATCATATTTCGCATGCAAATCACTTTAAATTATATGCAAAACGTATAAATATAATAATTATTCATAAAACGAAACTGTCTTGTAATTTAAATCAAAGTTTTATAACAATAATTACTTTTAATGTTAAAACAATTGCAGCTGTCACTTATCAAATTGAAACACATAAGTCTGAAGCCACCAGCGAGGATAGGCAACACGGTTCAAGCGTACCTAAGCTCGGATCTATCGATTTTTTAACGACGTTTTGTTTTTGTCCAAATGCACTTTTCTTATCACTGATAAAAACTATTTTCGCGTTGTGCCCCATTTTGAAAATATGTAAAATGGGTAGCCGAGATGGTTCTTCACATGTAGCAACATTTGTATAATTGAAAACACTGATTTTAAACTATTATTTTAATAATTATAACTGACGGGGTTGTCAGACACCTTCTACTGTTCACTTGTCCTGAGGTGAATGACCGGGGTGATGTTCGTTTTTTTTGTTCTAGAACAACATAGAAGGAACGTTGACTTTCTTAATATGGCGTCTCTGTTGAAACAATTAAAATAAATATTTTGCAAAAAATTATTGAATTAATTTTTTTTTGCATACATTTGTTTTAAATTATTAATAATTGAATAATTTGTTTAAATAATTAGTAAATACCATACAAGAAATTGCGAAATATGACTTTTAATAGTTTTAACGTAAATATTTCATATTTTCATAACCATTTTTAATTAAAAACTATTTAAATAGTATATATTATTTTCATAAAATAGCTTTATTTGAAAGTTTGTTATTAAAATAGTTGAAAAAATTTAACGTATATC
Organism: Venustoraphidia nigricollis; assembly: GCA_034508555.1. Classification (NCBI taxonomy): domain Eukaryota; kingdom Metazoa; phylum Arthropoda; class Insecta; order Raphidioptera; family Raphidiidae; genus Venustoraphidia; species Venustoraphidia nigricollis. The sequence continues at coordinate 29,034 of JAVRKA010000350.1, forward strand.
AATAACATACAAAAGTTAATAATTAATGTAATTTAAAATATTTTGACGACAATTTTCAATCCTTAGCAGCAGGGACCAGGGTTCTAGACCCAGATACGACAATATTTTTTTCGATTACTTTTTTTTGTGATTTTTTTAATCCAGATTAGACTTAAAAGTTAAAACGTGAAAAATCTATTTTAATAATACTTCAATCGACACATATTTTTTGTATTTAATTATTTTCCATATCTACCTATTAAATATTAACGCATGGCTTGATAGGTGTTTGGTGTATTTAGAGTAACTTCGTGAAATTTACTATGAAAAGTGTACGTTAGGTTTACCATATATACATATATACACTTATAGCAAACAGATTTCACAACAAGGTTAGATTTAGGTTAACGTTAAAACGGAAAGACAAGTTGTTATTTAAATTTTTATATTGAAACTAGGGATTGCAATGCTGGATCCAGCACATTTTTGGCCTTGCTGGATCCAGCATCTGACGCTGGATCTACTGGTACGGATCCGCAATTAGCTAAAAACAAGTAATTAACTGGGTCTGAGAAGGATTATGATAAGATATTGAAGAAAGAAATGGCACTTTATGAAAGTGAGGGCGTAAGAGGTGAAAACCTAACTTTAATCTATGATTATTTGATGACTCTCAAACCAACCAGCGTAGTGGTAGAGAGAGCCCTTTCCGCATTCGGGAATATTTGCAGTCCTTTGAGAAGTAGGCTGGGAGATAACACCATCAATAACATTTCTTTTTTGAGATCTTACTTTAAAAAAAGTAAAAAAAAACTGTTACCTACATAACTGATTGGCTTTATTCTTTAAAAGACAATTCAAGTCTTAAATGATATAATATAATTTATATTAAAGTTTAGTTTCTAATAAGAGTTAACTAGACATTTTATAAGCGGGAAACGCAATTTTATTTCTAAAATTATTGAGGCTGAGAAACTGAGACTACATAGTTTGTAAAATAGGTAAACAAATAACTATTTCAGATATCTAGAATATTAATTTAGGTGATTTAAGACTGTATTGCGATAATTAATAATTATACTCCGGATACTCGTAACTATTACTTACTATTAGAGTACTTTACTAACGCCAAAAAAAACGAGTATTTGATTGTAAATGTAGACAAATAATTATTAAAGTTTCTAGAGTTAAAAAAATATTACATTTATTTGAAAAATCGATTCATGCTGGATCCAACTAGATTTGCTTTAATCCAGCAGAAATCCAGCTGGATTGAAAATGCCGCTGGATTGCAATCCCTAATTGAAACTGACACATTTTTAAAAAATGTGAAAAACGGATATTGAAACATGTATTTCGTTTAACAATTGTCACAATCACACATATGTCACATGCAGTGCCGGATTAAGCCAGCGCGGGGCCTGTAGCAAATTATGTCAAGGGGCCCTTGGTTTGCTTTAGGTTCTCAAGTTTAGGGTATTAAATAAAACAAAACTGTTACAAATAAACTTTTCTGGATTTAATATGGGCTTTAGAGATAACACTTTCAATATCGACTTCTTTAAGCAAATCTATATTCAACAAAGTGTGATGATTAAGACGTTCTTGGCCCATCGTGTTCCTTAATTCATTTTTAATACGTTTTAATGTGGAAAAAGAACGTTCGCCACTGCAGTTAGTGATCATGAGAGACAAGTAAATGCGCAAGTAAATTGCTCTTAATCTACCGTCACTAGCTTTCAATAATCTCGAAACATGATCGATATGATAATCGATTCAAAAAAAGGTCAGCTATATTCACTCATAAAATGAATCTATATTTTATAATAAATCAACTAACCACTGTAGATTGGATCGTGACTGAGTTAATAAAATTTAAATAGTTCGCCTGTTTTCTCGAAATACTTATAATCGATATTATATAAAAATCGATTAAAAAAGTACAATCTCGGCTACGTAAACTCGCAAAATAAATGTATACCTATATAAAAAATAAAAATCTGGCCGCTTGAAGGGTAGAAATGTGGTATAGATGCTAGTCTAAATATATCGATTATCATTAAACATTAGAACATTAACGTTAAAAAGTTCGTAAAATACCTACTTATTTTTACGATTTAACGTGACGAAACCGAGTTTTAGATTTTCAAGTGGAAGTGAGGCATAGCCTAAGCGCTTCGCGTTTAAGGCATGCAAGATATTTTACGCTCCTATCTAAATTAATATTGTTTTATTACGGTCAGACAGGCGTTGGAGCGCGGGGCCCCCAAATTCGCGGGGCCCGTAGCATTTGCTACTCTTGCTACGTGGCTAATCCGGCACTGGTCACATGATCTACTAAGTCCCGCTATCCTTCAGCCAGGTCTGTGTTTTTGTATTCGGATATTACTTAAGAGTTTTTGTACAAATTTTCACAGTGCCTCAAATACCTACCCAAAAATGCTTAATAGCTTTTGGGCTATAAGCTAAAGCGCTAAATACACTCTCTTTGTCTATGAATCTGTAAAATATTTGCGACGATTTACTCCCGTCTGCAAACAAATGAATGTAATGAATCGCAAACAAAGATCGAATATCCGTTTAATTGATTATCATCGGTTCATTTCCATTATTAAGTACACCAAAGTACACTTCGCTTTGTTGACATACGCTTTCAACCCGCCCTAACCCTTGTCGATTATCAACAACCCCAAAAGATAATGATTCCGACCATTGAAATATAATACGATGAAAAAAAAAGACACAAAATACTAGATTAATTATTTATCTAAAGAATGTAAATGCAGATATTATGTTAAAACGAGAAACCAGCGAGTTTTAACAGTCATTTAAAACCATAGTATAGAGACGGCACTGTGTGGTCTTGTTCGTCGTCTTTAGTAAACTAAAAAAGACGCTTTAATAGCAAACCGAACTAAAAAGTAAAAAATAAATTTTGAAGTTTAACTTCTTTAGCGACCTATCTATTTGAAAAAGGTAAGAAATCGAGGGGAAGTTAGTTTGTCTCCTAAATTACATGAAACTGACAAGGAGAAAAGTTTATAGTGTGTTGCTAAGTATGTGTAAATATTATTAATTAGTTTCACATAAAAAAATTTAAACTTGGAAATAATATTAAAAACTAAAGAAGTTAAACTTCTTATGTGAGCTTATAAGAGTGAGGCTCATTATATTTTTTTTATTGTAAAAAAGCGTGGGGTGCTTATTACTATTTTTATACTAACTCTGCTTTTACAAATAGCTAGCAATGAAATATTTATACCTGCTGATATCAAGCACCCCACAATTTTTTAAATATAAAAAATATTTTTTGCCTTTTAGTTCGGTTTGCTATTAGTTTTTTTTTAAACTATTATTTTAAAAAACATGATGATCTGTATATTTAGTAGCCATAAATGTTGGTGGTCTTAGAAAAGTCGATTTAATTTCTCGAACGACTTTTGCAATTACGATTGCGCTGCCCCTCGCGGCGTTTGCTGTTTATAAGTTCGAAATACAAAAGTGATATTTTACGATCCGTTTACACAATGTAACAACGCAAACCGCCAACAATGTAAACTATTATTGAGGTTTAAACGTCAATAAAAAAACTGTTCTCAATCATTGTATAAAGAGTGGAACACAGCAGTTGAAGAAATGTTTTCGATATTGGACCGTAGATCGCGAATATAATATATAATATAGGTGTAATCAAAAAACTGAATCATTTAAATATATAATTTATATATTCGGTAGACATGTGGTGTGATGATACATGATGTGTTTTACTCTGTTAAAACGCAATAATATTATAATAGCGGAAAAAATAAAACCAGGGATGTACAAAGTCCGAACTAACGAAGATTCAACATTTCGTCATGCGTGCTAATTTCCTTGTGACTATACCATATTGAGGCTGTCGGAATGCTCTGAATTTAGGCCAAAAATAGGGATTCGGCTGATAGCTGATTGTAGACTTATGTGTGTGTGTGCGGGCTATAACTGTCGAAAGAGTTAATTGATTTTAACGAAATTTGGCCCACGTGTTAAAATCCATCACGCAAGAAGCCTATTTAAAATGGGCGTAATTGGGCCATTTTAAGGGTAGTTTCTAGGGGTTGAAAAATGTTTTTGGGCCCCAAAATACCGAAAAAAATTTCCGAATCGTTTCAAAAATGAAATTTAACCCTCTGGTAGTAATTAAAAAGTGTTCTAGAAATTTTAATTAAATCGGCCCGACAGGACCGGATTTACAAATTTCATGAAAAAACTATTTTGCAGATAGTGAATTATTTACTGAAACTTGTATATAATTTGGTATAGAAGTTCGATTGATAATAATATTGCAATTAAGAAAAAAAATGTTATTTTAAGGGGTGTATTAAGGAGTCAAATTTTTTATTTTGCCCAAAAACCAATTTAAGTTCGCATAATAAAGCCACACTGCCTGTATAAGCAAATACACTATATTGTCGGCAGGGTTTTGGCACATGAAAGTCAAAAAGAGTACTTAAAAAGACCGATCGAAATGATTTAATTCCAGAAAAAAGCGCTCCATCCCACAGGTATTTGCGGGACCGATATATTATAGATGCGCCGTACAGCAGCTTAGGGCTATGGACGGGGGCCTCGTCGTGTAAGCATTAGAGCAATCAGGGAGGTTAAATTGAGCTTTTAAAACTTGTAAAGTTGCTTAGACACACAAACAAGTTTGCCAGTCGTACTCCGTGTACAGCTCGCGCTGTGTAAATACACACGGCGATGTCCTCTTTCCGTCTACACTCGTAAAAAAATCTTAAAAAAACGGTCAAGTGCGAGTCGAACTCGCGAGAAGAGGGTTCCGTGCGTTGTAGGTTTTCCTGCAATCTATATAAGTAAAGAATAATTTCCTGTATAATTCAATAATAAATCTCAGGTATTTGGATTAATAATACAAAACAATCGTGTTATTGCAAAACTTCTTGGTTTCCGGGCTTGTATGCCGTGGTCCATTGGTATTTCTACCTGACGTTTCATCTACAACTGCGGTAGACATTATCAAAGGCGATGTGGTAGCGGGCGAAGTGTCCTTCTCTGCTGCTCACACTTGCTTGTGAGCAGCCGAGAAGGGTAGAGTAGTGGTGACAGCACTAGACTCGCATCCGAGAGGTACTGGGTTCGAATCCCGGCGAGGGCAGATGTGGCTGGGACTTTTTCCTACTGCCTCTCACCGAGAAACGGTAATTCCTGTACCGGCCATCTTGATTGAGGTTTTCCATGGTTTCCCTCAATTAATTCTAGATAAATATCGAGATGGTTCCTTATTTGAGGCCATGACCGATTACCTATCAAACACCTAGTTCAAAAATTACCTACCTTATCCTAATTTCCTATAATTCCTTCATTCGCCCTTGGCTATTATATAAGTTGAAGTTGTAAAAAATGTAGAAAATAACGGGAAGTGGTAGATGAAAAAATAGTAATGGTGCGAATGGCGTCTGTTATGACATTAAGTCGAGAAACGGACGTTAAACGCATTATTATAATTATTAATATTATATAACCGTCGCAGAGAAACGAAAAATCATTAAGCATGTAGACGAGAATCCTACAAAGAAAAAATTAGACATCGCTAAAGAGTTCGAAATTCCCGCAAGTACATTGGCCACAATTTTAAAGTTTCAAGATAAGTTTTCAGAAGAAAATGGGTTTTCGTACCTTGTTAAATCAAATCTTAGATCAACCTCACCTCTATATAACAAACTGCATTATAACGAATTACTTGCTATTACGAATATTTTCTAATTTCCTTCAGCTTTGTTATATCGAGGTTGTACTATCTCCTCTATCGTATAACTTTCTTCGCGATTTTGGTCCGTTCTATTTAACAGTGTAATTAGCAAAGACAGATGACTGATGGATTGTTTTTACAACATAACACATCATTTTCAATGATACCCACATTTCAGTTGTGGTGTCGTCCTTGTCTTTCACCCGTGTCGACAGTATAGCGACGTCCTTGTCGCGCACAGTTTACTCCAAACAGATGATGCTCTATAAACTGTGAGCGAACTAAACAGTTAATAAAAGATATTATTAGGTTAAACATTTCTCTTTAATTACTTTGAAATAGAGGCGAGCGAGCTGTAAATACATATGACCGCTTGTTTTGAGAGTGAGTATAGTGCATTCGTGTAAGCAGATCGGGATAACTCATCGCTCTACAGTGCGGACAATTCATTTCAGGCACGAAAACAGGCGCCTGACTATCAATCAAGGCTAGTGCTAGAACATGACACCCGTTTCATGAAATATTTGATTCAGGCAGAATTTGCGTGCAATAGTATATATAGGTAAATTGTGTCCCTGTCCTATTTGGGTACGCCAGGTACTGCGCATACAGGAAAGGTTTAACCGAGCTGGGTGGTGACAGCACTAGACTCGCATTTGGAAGGTACGGGTTCGAATCCCGGCGGGGGCAGATGTGGCTGGGACTTTTTCCTACTGCCTCTCGCCGAGAAACGGTAATTCCTCTACCGACCATCTTGATTGAGGTTTTCCATGGTTTCCCTCAATTAATTCCAGATAAACATCGAGATGCTTCCTTATTCTAGGCCATGGCCATGACCTATCAAACTCCCAGTTCAAAAATTACCTATCCTATTCTAATTTCCTATAATTCCTTCATTCGCCCATTGCTATTAGTTGAGTTGAAGTTTTAGAAATGTAGAAAATAACGGGAGGTGGTAAAAATGGAAAATAGTAATGGTGCGAATGGCGTCTGTTATGACATAAAGTCGGCAAACGGACGTTAAACGCATTATTATTATTAAGTTTTTTTATTTTTTAACGGGAAATTGGACAATTCAATTTTAATATAGTTAAACTAAATTAAAAAATTGCGACGTTTCGTTAAATATTTTTAACTTCTTCGGGCAGAACTTTAATTAGTTAACCATAACATTAATAAAATTTAGATATTTAATAGTACATATATTTACTTCAATAAATATTAAATAGTAAATATAAACTGAAATTATGTAATTTTTTTTTCTGAAACAAATTTAAAATTTCACTTTCAAAGATTCCTTTACAAGCAAACAAACATACAGATGAAGCTAATAAAAGCGTGTTAAAAATAGAATAAATTTATTGAATGACCAGCAATTTCGTATTGGTTCGACTGTACGGCAGATCGGTTTTTGTGTTTAAAAGCGTGTATATATTTTCTACTTCCGTTGCCAACAGGCGTTGTGTTGGATTTTTTTAAAGAATCTTTTTACTTACTGCATTTATTTGAGGTAGCAGAAATAAATTCACAGAAACATTTAACGCTTTATATAAACATTTTAACTAACAATCGTTAAGTTTAGTTTAAAATTTTGGACATTCCATGCTGATAATTCCATTAAACAAACAACATTTATTATCTTTCAATATCATACGCAAATCTTCTTAAATATTTTTGGCAAGAAATTCATATGTAATGTCTTAGCGTAACAAAAAGGCTACAAATGACCTGATAGGTCTGAAATGCTGCCGCCGCCTAGTGCCAGCTAGCTTAATAGAGCTTGATAACATGTAGTCGGAGAATCAGATATTTCGCAACTTATTACTGTAACTAAATGTATGACTTCGTTTGCATGTTATTAGTGTATTTGCCATATGGCAACATACACTATTGGCGTCGGTCGGATGGCGGGACCTAGGCGTCGGACCAAAATTTCTCGACGTTTCATAACCTCCTAAACACTTTGGCACCATTTTTGAAAATGTTTATATATATATGTATATATGTATATATGTATATATGTATATATATATATATATATATATATATATATATATATATATATATATATATATATATATATATACGTATATTACATATATGTGTGCGGGCAATAACTTTCGAAAGAGTTAATTGATTTTAACGAAATTTGGCCCATGTGTTGAAATCCATCACCACAAGAAGCCTATTTAAAATGGGCGTAATCGGGCCATTTTAAGGGTAGTTTTTAGGGGTTGAAAAATGTTTTTGGTTCCCAAAATACCGAAAAAATTCTCCGAATCGTTTCAAAATTGAAATTTAACTCTCTGGTAGAAATTAAAAAGTGTCCCTAAAATTTCAGTAAAATCGGCCCGACAGAACCGGACTTACAAATTTTATGAAAGCACTGGTTTGCAGATAGTGAATTATTTACTGAAAGTTGTATATAATTTGGTACAGAGGTTCGATTGATAATATTATTGCAATTAAGAAAAAAAATGTTATTTTAAGGGGTGTATTAAGGAGTCAAATTTTTTATTTTGCCCAAAAACCAACTTAAGTTTGCGTAATAAAGCCACACTGCCTGTATAAGCAAATACACTACATTGTCGGCAGGGTTTTGGCACTGCGACCCGGGTTTTTTGATTTTGTTTCCATCTTGTTTTAGTTCGCTTTTTACGCAGTCTGGTTTTTTGACTTCTTTAATTTAAGTCTTAATGGTAGAAAAAAAATGTTATTAATTAGTATCATGAACCGTTGGTGAAACTTTGCTTTCTACGTATTGTATTTCCAAAGTTCTCTGCGTTTTCGGCACGGTATAAATTGAGCTGAAATTTTAAGCTAATAATTTTTTCAATATAGAGAACCATTTCAGGGGGTAGCAACTCAAAAATTAAAAAAAAAATTTGGCTTATACAAATAAGGGGCAGTCTAATCGACTGACCCTTATTTTGACAAGTTGGAAATTGTCACATGCTAACCTTTAAAATGGTTCTTTACAATGCAAAAATGATTCCCTGAAAATTTCAGCTCGAATGATTAAAATTAAGTCGTGCCGAAAACGCTGTAACGGTTATCGGTTATCATTACGTTCCGTAGTGCGAGTGCGTAACTTGGTCTATGACTTAACACCAACCAATAACACCAACCAATTTCTATCTTAAAGAAATCCTAAGATGTGTTTAAGAGAAGAATTGATTTGTCCAGATCCATAGGAAAAGTTAATTTTTTATACCTAAGCACAAAGTTAAGTAGTTTCGGAATTTGCTTTCTACGTAATGTATTTATAAAGTTCTCTGCGTTTTCGGCACGGATTAAACTATATAAATTGAACTGAAATTTTAAGCTAATAATTTTTTCAATATAGAGAACCATATCATGGAGTAGCAACTCAAAAATTAAAAACAAATTGACTTATACAAATAAGGGCCAGTCTAATAATGGACTGGCCTTTATTTTGATAAGTTGGAAACTTTTTGAGTATTTTCCGTGACCAAAATATGAATCAGTTATAAGGCTTATTTATCCCTGGCAGTTTTAAAAATTCAAGCAGGGTCCTTAAACCCATAAAAATCACCTAAAACCGTAAGTGGTCACTTTTACAACTTAAATTCAAATTTACAACCGTTCAAGTCATCTTAGAAAAGTCTGTAGAAATCGATTCAAAATCACTACCCTGACACCTGCCATGAGGATTGGACATTCATCGCAACCTTGCCCAGAAATCTATAGTAGCGCTGAGGCGGTAGCTCTGCCAAACTAAACAAGATGAAACAAGCTCTGTATTTACCACGTGTGGGTATGGAATATATTGATCTCTACAAAAGCAGCCGTTGCATTTCATGGTAGAATCAAACCACACATGCGTCGAACGTACCACAGGCCACGGAGAGGTGTCGCTTCTTCAGCAAAACTGACGTTAACCAGTGCCGCCGCAAGTGGGGATTACAAAAAAAAAGTTTGACTGGAATCCCGAATCATAAAATGCACACAATTAATACACGTGCATTTTTTTCTTTTCATAAATTTTTTTCAAATTTGCAATTTTATAGACAGAATTCTGCGTTCATAAAAATTAATTTGGAGTATCAATCAGTATGGCACATAGACACTATTGTTATCGGTCGGATGACGGGACTAAAATTTCTGGACGTTTTATACGCACCATTTTGAAAATAGATTGGTGCTATATTAATTAGGTTTACACAGGTCAGGTACAAGTTAAAATTTAAAATGTAATATCAAAGAATTCGTCCATCGAAGAGAGACTATTAATAAGATGCTTTTTTACACATATTTTGAATTGTTTTTCCGGCAAAACTCTAACAGATTGTGGAAGAAAATTGAATAATTTAGGGGCATATAGTAGTTTATTTTAGATATATGCGGGCAATAACGTTCGTTGACTGAGCTGGGTAGAGTAGTGGTGACAGCACTAGACTCGCATTCGGGAGGTCCGGGTTCGAATCCCGGCGGGAGCAGATGTGGCTGGGACTTTTTCCTACTGCCTCTCGCCGAGAAACGGTAATTCCTGTACCGGCCACCTTGATTGAGGTTTTCCATGGTTTCCCTCAATTAATTCCAGATAAATATCGAGATGGTTCCTTATTTGAGGCCATAGCCGATTCCCTATCCAACTCCTAGTTCAAAAATTACGTACCTTATCCTAATTTCCTATAATTCCTTCATTCGCCCATTGCTATTACATAAGTTGAAGTTTAGAACTGTAGAAAATAACGGGAAGTGGTAAATAGAAAATAGTAATGGTGCGAATGGCGTCTGTTATGACATAAAGTCGAGAAACGGACGTTAAACGCATTATTATTATTATTATTTAGAGGTTGAAAATTGTTTTAAGGCCCAAAAATACTGAATAAAAATTCTGGAAATTGATTCAAAATTGAGATTTAAGCCTTTAGTATTGATTGCGAAAGGTGCTTTTAAAATATTAATAAAATCAGCTTGACAGGGGCGAATTTATCAATTTTATGAAAACATTGTTTTGCGGATGAAGAATTAATACTTAATGAAGGCTGAATATAATTTTGTGCAGATGATGAATTGATAAAACAGGGACGAAAAATTGAAATTAAGAAAAAAATATTATTATAAGGGGTTTACTAAGGGGTTAAATTTTGTGTTTTGTCCAAAAACAAACATAAATTCACATATTAATTAAAGACACGCTGCCTGTATTAGCAATTATTATACTATTGACAGGGTTTAGGCACTGCGACCCGAGTTTTTTTATCGTTGCAATGCGCCTTCAACTGCACAATTTAAATGTTTTATATGCCAATTACAAGATACTAGGAGCCTCTTTTTACAACTCTCTTCCGACAGAAATAAAGGGAAAAATCCGCGAACATATTAAAACACAAAAAGCTATTAAACTTAAAAATAATCGTTTATGTATCTAGATTGTAATGCATAATTTTATGTACGAGGTGTTAGATTATATTAAAACAGAAGTTCCCAACAAATTTCTGGACCACCGCCCTCTTTAGGAAAAAAAAGTCTAACGTTCCGTAGTCGACAGATAAAGTTAATTTTATATGACATATTAAAATATTGTTGCATATTATCTGTACCTAATTTATATTATAATATATTTTTTGTGAAGTAGACGGTGGTTCAGAAAAGGTTGAGAGCCTCTGTCTAACCTTTTCTGGAGCACCGCCATCTTTAATTCAATTTAAAAAACGTAGAAAATAACGGGAAGCGGTAGATGAAAAAATTGGAATGATGCGAATGGCGTCGAGAAACAAGCCTTAAACGCAATATTATTATTATTTCAATTATATAAAACTCTACTTTCGAAAAAGGGACATATTATATCAATTTGTCATTATTAAAAACTGTCAGATTACTGGAACCAAACTGTAAGTAATGTAATAATCTGCATCAGTTTGTGAATATTATTCCAACAAGACACAATGATAAAAAACCTGTTCTTTTAATACGGCCAATAATTCATGCAAAAGGCACACATCTGTGGGCAAAACGCAAAGAGGCATATTATTATTTTTGATGTGAAACATCTAATGGCGCGCTTAGATGGGAGTGAAAACGTTTAAGATTGTACGTTGCGACGTCCCATTCGATCAGTCTCGCATCACGTCGATTCTTTCCGTCTTAGCGCTCCTCGCTCAATACCTGTATTGAGCGCTTCCCTCTCCACTACACTACACATGCGCTACTTTACGTGTGTGTCAGTGTGTCGGCATTTTACTCGTGAATATATCTGTGTAATATTGACTTTTTTTCTTTTTTGTCCTTGGTAATTAATATAAAAATGATTTGTCGGGAAAAAGGACTTTTTAAGTAAACACTTATTTGTTTCGTCCCTTGCTTGGGAATTTTTCAAGCATTATAACTATTAAATGTTTTGATCAAGTAGATATAAAAGTTAAAATACACATGTAAATATAAATTTGAGTTAAACAATTGTTCATTACTAACCGTCAATAAAATAAAATAGTTTGAACATCAACCGTAAAAATATTTTTTAAAAAAAACGGAATTATTACAGACTTTTTAATGAACAATTGTTTAACTCAAATTTATATTTACATGTGTATTTTAACTTTTATATCTACTTGATCAAAACATTTAATAGTTATAAAGTTTGAAAAAGTCCCAAGCAAGGGACGAAACGTCGCTATAAATAACAAATAAGTGTTTACTTAAAAAGTCCTTTTTCCCGACAAATCATTTTTATATCTGTGTAATGTTTAGCCGGGAACCGTCAATTTGCTTTATAGAGAGCCGGTAATTTATCCGATCAAAAGGGTTACAACAGGTAATTTACATTATTCAAAGTGTTAAAAATTGGCAAACATCAAAAGACCTACTGTCGACAGTCGAGTGCCTCTGCTGACGTTTTTATATGCTGTGCAAATATCAGTACTGTCCGATTTTACGACATGAGAATTTTTGTCTTGCAGTCAACGATATATAGTGCATATATTGTGAGTTATAAAGAAGTAATATTTCAAAAAACTCAAATTCTGAACAAGTCTATCAGACCGAGAGAGACAGAAGGTTCAATTAAAAGTGTCAAACACCCACATATTCGTTCAACAACGTCTATCGTTCTCACTCACTCCCACTTACGTACTTTTTGTATGACGGCGTCTTTGTCTACCACCCAACGATTGCATTCACCGGTATAGAATCACACCTCTGATGAAATATGTGAACCAAGGATGAGAAAAATCACGGTTTTTTTAATCACTAATTATTGAGAAGTTAACCCATCCCTGACTCTTCGAAATGGTCGAAGAAAACTATAACGATAAATCAATATTTCGAAGATCTTTTTGTCAAGCGTATTCAAATGTCTAAAACCAATTTGTGTCAACGTTTTGTGAAAATTATTGAATCAAACGATTAAAATACTAATGTTGGTTTTTTGCACAGCTAACTGATTGATTGTTTTTAATCTAAATGATTTTTGTCAAATTCTCCAAGAAAATGCTGTGTTAGATCCTTTGCCTCGACCATAACTTCAATTTATTTTTTATACTTTATTTGACGGTCTTTCAGGCCTGGTTTTTCCCCGGTAGGTTTTTTGTTATAGACAACTGTATCTCTTAAATTAACCAGCTTACAGGTTATCACCCTTTTAGCCTAATAATAAATAACCTATGCCAAAAAAATTTATTTGAAAAAGATCTTAGCTTGCAATCATATACAGTCGAACCTAGACCGCGATCTTTTTTTCGTTTATGGAGGTTTTTCACTAATTCGAGTTTCTAGCTTATTAGGTACAGGAGTGACCTTTCTCACTTATAGAGGTCAATACAGAAAATATGTAGTGATATTTGCCTGTATAAGCGATAGTCGAACGTATTAAGGAACGCTCTGAATTTAAGCCAAAAATAGAGCTTCGGTTGTCAACTGATTGTAGACCTATTCGTCAACATTCTGCAAAAATTCTTTCTCTATCAGGAAGATAAAGGACAAATCTAGGTCTCTAATGGACTACTTTTGTAATTTATGTACGATTTACTAGAAAAAAGTTGGCATTCATTGTGCTAAAAAAGCACACGTTTTCAATCTCACACTACGACCTTATTCGTACTTATTTCACAAAACTGTTCCATCACAAACCTAAAGTGATTCTTCCTTTTTCGGAAAAGTTTTTTCAATCTTCAAAATATTTCCAAAATTTAGAGTACATAATCAATTGACAGCGACATCCTTACAATAGCATTTTTTAGCCTCGCAGTGTGGCTTAAATTCAGAGCGTTCCGACAACCTTACGTTCAACTATCGCTCATAGAGGTACAAGCAAGTATATAGTCTTAGTTATAGAGGTTCATGAATGAAAAACGTCTTTTAAAGGTTTCTTTTTCTCACTTATAGAGGTTTTAGAAGATTACAAAGACGGTGCCTGGCAATTACTCTCACATAGAGAGTTCCTTCGCTTACCCAGTTCTCACTCACTCAGGTTTGACTGTAATTACAGATTTTACAATTGCAGGGGCAGTCTACTGTCGTTGTGAAACTTCCTACCATGTGTAACATTAGAATGTACTCCATTAGATGTTTCACATCAAAAAAACAATGAACATTTCTTTCAGAATAGACTCGATTAAGCAATCTTTCCGAATCTTTCAGACAACGAATTCGGATCCTAGTCGCCCATCCTTACAGTCGGGAATCAGATACTCGGACAAGTTCGACCAAACGATATGCGATGCTCAAGTGTTTTTTTAAAAAGTCTCGCTATATATGAGGCTACGCGCCGCGATTCTCTTTTCATTTTTTTTGCCGTGCTGCCCTCTGCCCACCCAATAAGTGAGTTGAAACAAATGCCGACAACCAAGTGAAATCCTCGACTCGCGATCGACTTTCGGTCGGTCCACAACTATAAAACCGCGACGTTTTTAGGGTTACATACAAAAAACTAACGCTTATAGGGAGTCACTCTTGTGTCGGTCTGCCACAGCTTATTTTCTCTGAGTTTACTGAACGAAAACAGTTTAAATTTGGCACATGTATAAAGTTATATGACCCAATCACAGATGTATATCGTAAATACATGATATCCGATTTTGGGGACCAAATTTTTGAAGTGCATCATGTAACGTATCCAATGAAAGGGTTCATTATGAGAAATACAAATATATTTTTATTACAATTTTAAAATGAATAGTTGAAAAGATATTAAAGAAAATGTAAAAAAAATTACGAACCTACTGAGACTTACATTTTGAAAAAAATAGGGAATATAGGGCTCTCACTCATAGTTTATTTGCACAAACACACACTGCCCATAAAAATCGTATATTGAAGATATTGAACGGCTTTAAAAATAAATTAAAAATCTAACTGATACTTTTTCTAGTTCTGGGAGCTGGATACTTATAATAGATGATTCATCGAAATGCCAACTGAGACGCTTATGGTCTTTGTTGTCAAGCGTCTATAATTCACACTATCTGTCATAATAAACTGCGGGTACATATTTTAATTCATTTTCTTGAGCAAGATCACTAGAATAAAAATCAAATAGATCATACTGAACAACTGAGAAATAGTGATCTTTAATAATAAATTAAAAATCTAATTGATACTTTTTCTAGTTCTGGGAGCTGGATACTTGTAATAGATGATTCATCGAAAGACCAACTAAGGCACGTAAGGTCTTTATTGTCGAGCGTCTATGATCCACAATATCTGTCATAAGCACCGGCTAACGTAACCGAACGTTTGACCCATAGTATTTAAAGGAATGTTATTCAGTATTGTTCAAGGAATTGTGTAATGGTTTATGTTATGTAGATCGATATTGTAAACATTGTAATTCTGTGTTGAGGCAGGATGGAGTCCCCAATGATTGTATTGCTGAATTCAATATACTTTATTTAATAATTGAATACGTGTTTTTCATCATTTTATTTCCTACATAAATATTAATTTATTTTCTGGAGCAAGATCCCGGGAGTAAAAATCAGATCGCTGATAAAGGATCCCAGTTGTCAGGTTTTGTTCTGGTACTCCTCTTATTGTACCGGTTACCGGCAAGTGAGGTAATTACCTGCCTTATAAGGTAACACAAAGGTGCCGCCGAGCGGTCGAACACCTATATTATAACACTTCCCGCGACGCGCTCTGCCCCCTCCCCCTCCCTTTCTACCACGATCCCACCGCGCTGCCAACATCAACCGTGTATATAGTCTCCTCTCTCAGTCAGCGAAGAACGCTAAATAACCCAATGTATTTATCGTATGTGTAATAATGACTTTTTCACGCCAAAAGACTTCTGCTTTCTCCTGTTGTTTGGGTTTTTCTTATTTTGGTTCCAATTTAGAATTTGATGAACCAGTTCAATTATCTATCAATCAATTTGGTTCCGATTTAGGGTTTGATGAACCAGTATCTGCAATTATCTATCGAGCCATACTTCTTGGTTCTAATTTAGAAATTGATGAAACAGTAAAATTATCTATCGATCAATTTGGTTCCGATTTAGGATTTGATGAACCACTATCTACAATTATCTGTCAATTAATAGTTCTTGGTTATAATCGTGAAATTGATCAAACAGTAAAATTATCTATTGATCAATTTGGATTCAAATTAGGAATTGATGAACAAGTATCTACAATTATCTGTCGATCAATGGCTCTTGGTTCCAATTTAGTATTTGAAGAATCAGTAAAACTGTCTATCGATTAATTTGGTTCCGATTTAGGATTTGACGAACCAATTATCTAACGATCAATAGTTCTTGGTTCTAATTTATAAATTGATGAAACAGTAAAATTATCTATATTGAGCAATTTGGTTTCAATTTAGGATTTGATGAACCAGTATCTATAATTATCTAACGATCAATAGATCTTGTTTCTAATTAAAAAAATTGATGACAGTAAAATTATCTATCGATCAATTTGGTTCGAATTTAGGAATTGATAAAGCAGTATCTACAATTATCTGACGATCAAAGTGACTCTTGGTTCAAATTTAGGATTTGATGAATCAGTAAAATTATCTATTGATCAATAACTCTTATGGTTCCAAATACAATAATTATCTATCGAATATTGGCTCTTTTTTCTTAGCTCCAATTTAAAATTTGATCACCCGATATCTATAGACTTGAGAATGACCGAGCATTTTGGAAAGACATTAGGTCTTTTATTACAAGCTCTCAGCTCCCCGGTTTTAATCTAAGAACTGGTAAAAGTAAAATTTTCCAATAAATAAGCTATTAAATGGTAAAAACCACATTCAAATCTGTTCAGAATAGTGAATTCAATCCGATTTTCACCCGGATGAAGTCGGGTCAGTCAGCTATTATACGACCTAAGTTTTGTCTAAGAAATAAGCTATCGTATGGTAAAAACCGCATTCAAATCCGCTTAGTAGTTTTTAGCAGACATACAAATATACAAAGCAATTTAAATCATTCCCATAGTCCGGTTAAAAAAAAAATTGTCTGCTGATTTTTTTCCGACAACCTTCAAAATTTCATTCTTTAGGTCATACGGCATGGACCCAAGCGTCCGGTCTATATTCCAATTTTTAATAAAATTACAGACGACAAATTAAAACATAAATTACATAACTTCACAGTTTCATCTGAGCTTTATCTTTTTAGCCTATCGTTATTATAATTGGTATAGTAGTTTATAGACGGCCGACAACTAAGGTCATTACTATAATCACATAATAATATAATTGGTCGACGTTTCCACTTTTTGTCTCTGCGCATATCTGTTAGAATAATTTCGAAGCTATTAAAATACATTTACGTTTTAAAAGATATATAAAAGTACTGGGAAAATGACGAACGGTCTCGCAGTTAATTTGGCTGGTTAATCTCGGGCTCAGTCAAGTTACTTCTTCGCAAGTGCCGTTGAAGCTATCTAAAATTTGACGTTCACAAAAACATCTCTCGAGATTATATTATTATTTTGATACTCAAGTCATTTCGATGTTAAGGATGAGCAAATCGAGTCCGCGCATTCGGAGTTAATAGAATAGGACACTGGCGAGCTTTACCGCTAGAGGCGCCAGCTATAAAACGACCCCAGTCATAGCAAAATAGATTTAATTTAAATAATAATTCATTGATACATACACAGACCGAATAACATATTCACTATGCGGTGTCGTAGTCCTAAGTTCGT
The DNA here is from genome assembly GCA_034508555.1 of Venustoraphidia nigricollis. Lineage (NCBI taxonomy): Eukaryota > Metazoa > Arthropoda > Insecta > Raphidioptera > Raphidiidae > Venustoraphidia > Venustoraphidia nigricollis. The sequence goes on from JAVRKA010000350.1 coordinate 46,887, forward strand.
CCGCTATAAGACATGACACAAAACGATCGAATCCGAATGAATGTTCTTTCTTGTGTTCAGACTACGAATTGCAATGCTGGATCCAGAAATCCAGCTGGATCTAGCTCATTTTTGACCTTGCTGGATTCAGCATCTGGCGCTGGATCCAGCGGTGCAGATCCGAAATCAGCTAAAAAAAAGTAACTAACTGGCTCTGAGAAGGATTATGATAAGATATTGAAGAAAAAAATGGCACTTTATGAAAGTGGGGGAGTAAAAGGTGAAAACCTAGCTTTAATCAATGATTATTTGATGACTCTCAAACCAACTAGTGTTGAGGTAGAGAAAGTCCTTTCTGCAGGCGGGTATATTTGTAGTTCTTTAAGAAGTAGGCTGGGAGATAACATCATCAATAACATTTCTTTTTTGAGATCTTATTTTAAAAAAAGTAAAAAAAACAGTCCCCTACATAATTGACAAGTCAAGTTTTAAATTATATAATTTATATTAAAGTTTTGTGTCTAATAAGAGTTAACTAAACATTTTATAAGCAGGAAACGCAATTTTATTTGTAAAATTATTGAGACTGAGAAACTGAGACTACATAGTTTGTAAAATAGGTAAACGAATAACTATTTCAGATATCTAGAATATCAATTTAGGTGATTTAACACTGAATTGTGATGATTAATAATTATACTCCGGATACTGTTAACTATTGCTTACTATTAGAATATTTTACTAACGCCAAAAAAACTAGTATTTGATGTAAATGTAGATAAATAGTTATTAAAGTTTCTAGAGTTAAAAAATTGTTACATTTATTTGAAAAATCGATTCATGCTGGATCCAACTGGATTTGCTTTAATCCAGCAGAAATCCAGCTGGATTGAAAATGGCGCTGGATTGCAATCCCTAGTTCAGATGTTTCATTTTTCGTTCATTCGGAGTGCGAATGCATGATGCCGAATGCCGATAAATCTAGCGTTGTTGGATCAGTTCATTAATGAATTCATTCGTCACTATTGTTTCATTCTGTGTTCAGAAGTTTCACTTCGAGTGAAAGATGGCGAATGGAAGACAGAAATGAACCGTTTGATATCACCAATAATTAAAATCGGTACGGAAGATCGCCCGTTTTAACAAATGAATAAATAAAATAATGGCGACATAAATCTCGAACCGTCAAAACATCTGAGCCGCGGTCAGCTCATCCTTGCTTTTCACATCTCTTCTTTATTATTAATAAAAGAATGTACTTACTATAATCCTGTATTGCATCTCACTCTAACCAAGCACGAACAATGGATTGTGTTGTCTCTGTCGCTAGATCTTTTGATCTTGCCGACATCTTCATGGTGTTAACACGTATGTTAAGTATACCATTTACACTTATTCTGTTTATTTATTAAAAAACGGACGCACTTTGCCTCGAAAATTTTTTAAACTCAATGCTTAATTCGGCCACTTTGTGTTAGTATATTGGAATCAGCGTTGCCAGATTTTTTTTTGCCAAGTCGGGATTTTGGAACTTTTTGAGTGAAAAAAGCGGGATTCCTTCGTCGAAACGGGACATAGTAAAAAAACGTATATAATCAGAAGTTTTTAAATATTTATCTTTTTATTTGAGTTCAAATTACGTTTACGTGACAATAGATAGCAAAAAATAGCCATAGAAAATATATTTTAATAAAAATATGATATTTTAAATCAGATTTACCCTATCGTTAAATAGTTGAGTCTTATTCGTCTTCTGAATAAAAAAAACAGAAATCAAAATCAAAAAAGTTTTATTCATTAGAAAAATATGGTATTTCAAACAATAGTCTGAGGAGTGAGTGTTACAAATTGCAACTTACAATAAGAGAATAATTATTTACGCACGGTCGAGTTATCCCCGAAAAGCGGGACTGAGCCTGTCCCGCGCGGAACATTTAATTTTGATATAAAAATCGGGACGTCCCGCCAAAATCGAGACGTCTGGCAACGCTGGTCACGATACACAAAAATCCCGAAAAATTCGCGAGGAAGCAAAATAACAAACAGAAATCAAGACACGATTAAACACAACTCTATATATTGAATAAAATAATAATTATGACCAATCTTACATTTTAAAGAATAAAGATATTATACTTATGTACATTTAGAGGTCATAAAATAATGTCATCCATTACGCAACCAAAATACGGTGAGATTTTTATATTGCATTGCCACCCTTGTATTACGCAATCCAATACATTCTAAAGCCGTTACTTGCTTATAAAATAGCAACGAGACATCTGTCTCACTTACACATACAGCGTTATAGAAAGTTATCGTTATATGGAGAGAAAGAATAATCAATATTTTGAATAAATGTGTGATCAGATCCTTGATTATAAATAATTATCAAGATGTATTCTGGTCAATTTTAGATTGTACTAACAACCGTCAATTTTCCTCATAGCTAAGGAAAAACAATTTAGACTACATTACATTATAGAGAGAGGGCGTTATTGTAACAAAGCTTGCTACACTACAATAAATAAATCAACTCCAAAAAATATCGCAACATCCGGATGAAAACGCTAATCGCGAGTGATTTCCATACGACTCAAATAGTGAGCGAGCGAGAGAGCATATAAGGAAAGAGAATAGCGTCGGGCGGGCGGGGAGGACGGACGGGGGTTTCATTAGTGGTCAGATTTATGTGTCGGCGATGCGAGCTTGCACAAAGGTATTAGCTGGATATTATTGTTGCGCCGTGACAAAACAGGCCGTGTGGCGATATTTCTTTTTAGTGTCTGCGCAAGTAAAATTAACATTGTCTATAAACTTATATCTATTATGCAGGGTGTTGAATTGGTCATCTTTAAATATAGCGTTTCTTCTATAGACGCTGAGGGCCTTAGATATTGAGCGTCTATAATCTACAATCAATCAAATAGGGTTTCTATGTGTAAAATCAAGCATACGTAATTTCCTGCTCTCCTGATACGCATTACGGTGAGATGGGGCAAGTGTGATCCAGAATATGGAAAGGGTTATTTCTAATCGCTGAAACGCCAAGAGTATTAGTTGGTGGAGCTTTTATCTTGGCAGTATAGTGGCTTGGGGCATAGTACTTTGTATTTCGATTAAGTTCTGTTGGCTCTTGCCCCCTTTACAGAGTCGACAATGAGACAAAGTCTATAACTCTGTTCATATAGGGTTTTATATGTAAAATTATACACACGTGCATTCCTGTTCTCCTGATTCTTGTAGAGCAAAAATGCATTAGGATGAGACGGGGCAAATACGATACAAAAAATGAAAAGTGTGAGTTTCAACCAAAATATTAGCTGGTGGAGTCTTACTCTTGGTGTATAGTCGCTTGGGGCAAAGTACTTTGTATAAGACAATATATTTGTTATAGATTAAGTTCTGTTAGCACTTGCCCCTTTTAAAGCCGACAATGCGGCAAATTATTATTATTATTTTATACGTTAAGGTTAAACTAATACATACGTAATTTTCTGCTCTCCTAATTATTTTAGAGCAAAAATGCATTAAGGTGTGATTTCCAATCGCTGAAACGACAAGAATAATTAACTGAAGGAGCTTCTCTTGGTAGTAAATTAGTTTGAGGCATCCTTCGTATAAAAAAATATATTTGTCTCGATTAAATTCTGTTGGGACTTGCCTCCTCTAGAGCCTACAATGCGGCAAAGCTTATAACTCTAAACATATAGGATTTTTATGTGTAAAATTATACGCACGTGCTTTCCTGTTCTCCTGATTCTTGTAGAGCAAAAATGCATTAAGGTGGGACGGGGCAATGAAAAGTGTAATTTTCACCCAAATAATAGCTGGTGGAGTTTTACTGTTGGCAGTTAAAGGCTATCTATAACACAATATATTTGTTTCAACTAAATTCTGAAGGTTTTAAAATAAGCAGAAATATATAAGATAAGAAATTATAATAAAAAGGTTGCACAAAATGTAAAATTGCAACTGCAGAGCAGGCGGTGTTTCCATATGGTACACGCGAAATGCCAACACATCTTTTCTTAAGAGGTGTATTTCAAAAGATAGACATCGTTAAGAAATGTTAATTGTTGCTGATGAAGGTATCGTCATAGGTGACTCGTCATAACTGGAATCATTGCCTGGCATTTTTACCCGACTGCCAAGGAGGATTATGTTCTTTGAGCGTATCAATGTATCCAAACGGCTGGACGGATTTCAAAAATTAAAGTATGATTGAATTTGTCTCAGAAACCCAAGTGTCCTAGGATAGGTGATCAAAATGTCGGATTTTAGGTGCCATAATGTGCGGCTTGAAAAATTTTATTTTCCAAATGAATTTAATATATATACAGTAGAATCCGTTTATTATGACTCCGCCTATATTGACCAACCGCCTATTATGACGTAATTACACAACGAGGTTTGGTTTTCATATAAAATTCTTTGTAACAAAGTCGGATATAATGACTTCGCTTACAGTGACATGTCGCTTATTATGGCCCATTTTTAATAAATTTTGTCCGTCTATAGTGACCGACATGATTCTTTACACCTTCGGCAATGTTCGCTGATTCCCGACGACGTTCGGCACGTGGCTTGTTTTTGTTTTGAATCTCAGTGAGTAATTGATAGTTGAACGTCACGCATTGTTTTTAGTGATATCCTATGTAAAAAATGTCATCTCAACGTCGTAAAGCATTTACGATTGAGGAGAAAGGTGAATAATATGCAGATTAGAAAATGGAGAATCAAGCTCATCTCTCGCAGAGGAATTGGGCGTGGGTCATTCGACAATCTCAATGATTTTCAAAAACAAGAACCGGATTAAGCGATCGTTCAATTCAAATGTTTTGAAACCGAAGAGGCTTCGAAAATCGCGCAAGAAAATGTTGATCAAGCGTTAATTCAGTAGTTTAAAATCACGCGAAACAAAGGAATACCCGTCAGCGGTCCTATGCTACCTAAAAAAAGAAAGTTTTTTTTTCACAAAAATGCTTTGTATGACGTCCGCTTAGTATGACGTGTTTGTCAATTCCCTTCGATGTCATTATAAACGGATTCCACTGTATAGGGTATCAAAATAAAAAATATTAAAAGGTGAGTATAAAAATATGTACAACTTATATGTTTAAATGTAATTTGGAAAGGCAAATAGCAAAATGAAATTATTAATTTTCTATGATACTTTCAACTCGAAAGTGTCCAGACTGAAACTATTAGGCATATACAAAAAAATTAGTCCTTTAAAACTTCAAATAAACCAAATTATTTAAAAAACGAAAAATTCGACTGCAAAAACATGTCTTTGAAAAAAAAAATAAGGCTAAAAAAAATAAAATAAAAAAGTATATTAATATATATATATATATATAGCTACTATTTTTAAAAATACGTTGACAGTTTAATGTAAATCACTCCAACCGTTTTTAATATGTGATGCTCTAGTTTTATTGATATATAGTTTGGTAACAACAGCTTTTTATGTAATCGCAGATTAAATGCAAAGATAAAATTGTGCGATATTAACGCAACACTAATTACGATTTTCCGTGCAATATTTCTCTACGTGATCGATATGTTACGTTTATGATTTATCGATCATTTCTAGATCGGCTATCTTCAATTAATGTAAAGGTATTGCACAATCGATTGCAATAATAACTATAAAAACATTTTAAAGTTCAACAAAATTGATAATAGTGAATCAAGGTCATTAGATGCACAGGTTACTCGTTAATGAATGACGTAAGCTGGAAGACAGTTAAATATTTTTATCAACCACGCAATATCAATTGACAGTCCACTCGATGACGTCATTTCCTCAGTACTATCCAACGGAAAGAGATCACCTTTGTATCAAGATCATTAGATAATAGATATACAACTTTAACAATTGTAACGAACTAAAATCATATTTCTGTTAAGGTAGTTGTCGTGGTTAAGGCACACCGTCAGAAAATTCTTAATTTGTGTATACTTATTAAGGACATGATAATACAATTATCGTGAAAATTTGAAGTCGATCGACCGTATATAATCCGAGATAAAATCAATTAGAAATTGGATAATTAACATTGATTGTATACGATCTCTGTAGTTCTGAACCAGTTTCTTATTTATAAAAAAAGAACTAACTGTCAGAAACTTTCCAAAAATTGACAGTCTTTCAATGCATTTGTTATGAGTTAAAAAAAAATAAGAAAACATTTTTGACCGTCTAATTATTTATAAATAACGGTTTAAAGTTCAACAATTTATAGAAAATAATACATGCATATGAATACTGTATGGGTTACGTTTCCACGGGTACAGTCTTGCGTACAAATTATGGATCACTTAGCTACAAGCTAGTATACTTTTGCGGCGCGTATAATCTATAACTTTCTGACAATATTGTACCACGACAACAAAGCTTAAACAATTTTATTTCAGTGACTCATTACGAGAAAGAACCTTTATTCTATCTATTTTAGAATATTCTTCCGGTGTCGATGGCACCTGCTTCTTGCACTTTCAAAGGAAACAAAGAGATAATTGAGGGAACTTAATCAAGGCCACACAATCGTGACAATCAAAACAATTTGCCAATTGCGGTTTTGTCAACTGTTTTTGCCAACTTACATTTGTTTATTTCCTCAATTATTACACCTGTTTCGTGTAAACAATTGGCGACAGTCAATTATTGTTATCAATCAATTAAGATTAGAGAACGCACAAGTCGATCATTTATGTTGCCAATTTGGCAAATAAAAAAACAGAACACGCAACGTGAAAAAAATAGCCTCAGAGACACGCACTTTATGTAATAACCTTGACTTTTTTATGTCATTGTAAAAATTATTTCAACGCAAAACGTTCGCATATTTAATACTAATACAGATTATTGTATTTGGAAGAAATTGTAACGAAACGTTGCAATAATACATGTATACCGTATACCAAGGTCATTAGATACAGAGGTTACCTCGTTAATGAATGGCGTCAGCTGGGAAATCGTTCAATATTGTTATCAACAACGTTTAATTAAAACTGAACACAGATTATAGTATTTGGAAGTAAACTTCTTTTTGCGCGGTATATACTGAAGATAATGCAACGAAACGTTGCAACACACATATACCGTATACCAAGGTCATGAGATACAGAGGTTACCTCGTTAATGAATGGCGTCAGCTGGGAGACCGGTCAATATTTTTATCAACCACGCAATATCAATTGACAATTCGCTGGATGGCATCAACCCCCTCCCCCATCCGACGGAATGAGGTAACCTCTGTATCTAATACTACAAAAACTTAACTGATTTCTTTAACATTTAACATGCTACAAGAAATGGCGCTTCAAATGCTAAATGATTTTTTCCTTGTGGATTTATCGGGGCTTTTGCAACATTAGTGACTTCTGAGATGTTTTCAAGTCTCCGTTATTAGATAGACAGATAGATATTGTGAATTATAGACGCTAGACAATAGAGGTGATAAGCGTCTAGCTTCGCTATTCATTTGCATTCATAAAACAGCAAGTAGCTTCTCAAGACTTATATAATAAACATGGATTGTCTATATTAAACCAGTTCCCAGAGCCATTTTATATGTTGCACTCAAGGTCGCAAATCTTCTTTCCTTTCTTTATTAAAAAAAAACATGTGAGCCTCACCCACATAAGCTCACGGAAGAAGTGAAACTTCTTTAGAGCTATATGAACTCGTTTCATTGATTCGTTATCAAATATTCTCTTATATTTCCCTGCCGTTGAGTCATTTCTCTTTTAATGTTACTTAAAATTACAGACATGTCGCTAAAGAAGTTTAACTTCAATTAATAAACTCACGGAGGAAGTGAAACTTCTTCAGAGCTATAATATGAGCTCGATTCATTGACGCGTTATCCATTTTGCGTTTCCAAGGTTTCTCTTACGTTTAGACAAACTGTTGGAAGACTAAAAACTTTGATATGTTTCCTTTTTTTTTTGAGAAGCCTCAACGTTAGATCCGAAAACAGTGAATATAATGAAGAAATTAAAGTATTTAACCGTAACAGGTATAGATTTAGAGTGCGCGGTTTAAAGATAGAGAATTGACCGCGGGCGTTTTTCGGCAACATCAAATTACAGGCCAATCGGAAATCACACAACAAGTAGTGGTTTAAAATGTTAAGAATAACGCCACTTAGTGTGTGATATCTGCCAACGGACCGCTAATCAACTTATATGGTCGACGATTCGGAGACCGACACGGAAACGATTCGTTCATCTACGTAATTCGTATCAACTGTGCAAAATCAACGGTGAAACATCGCTGCTTCAAACCTAATCTGTCGAACGTCTATAGTCCAGAAAAAAAGACAATAGTTGAATGTTGTAAAGAATATTCTGCTTATTAAAGACCGTTCTTAATCGTTGAGGAAAAGTTTGACTGAGGAACAATTTAAAAAGAAGCTTTACCGATGTTTCATCATCAGGGCCTCAGACAAGTTGAAAGGTCCGTAGCTGATGATTAGTACAATTTACCACCTTCAAACTTGCTGAGACCCTGATGATGAAAATATTTTTTTTGAAACGCTTCGTCATCAGGACCTCAGATAAGTTAATATTTATTAAAGATCGTTCTTAATCGTTGAGGAAAAGTTTGATTGAGGAACAATTTAAAAAGAAGCATTACCGATGTATCGTTTCGGCGTTTCAAGAATTTTCTTTTCATCATCAGGGTCTCAGGCAAGTTGAAAGATGATAATTGTACCAATTCTAAATACCTGGCACAATATGATCATGTATTTAGAGTTGGTACAATTTATCACCTTTCAACTTGCCTGAGACCCTGATGACGATGAAAATATTTTTTTCGAAACATTTCAGCATCGGGGTCTCAGGCAAGTTGAGGGTTGGAAAATTGTACTAATTCAACTTGCCTGAAGCCCTGATGAAACGTTTCGAAAAACTTATTTTCATCATCAGGGTCTCAGCAAATTTAAAGGTAATCAATTATACAAATTCTAAATACATGATCATTAACTACGACCTTTCAGCTTGCCTGAGGCCCTGATAGTAAACAATATTTTTTTCGAAAGGCTGGGCACAAGTGACACATCGGTAAAGCTTCTTCTGAAATGGTTCCTTAGCCAAACTTTTCCTCAACTTTTAACATATTTATTGGAATAATATTAACTACCGACAATCAGCAAGTTTTCTGAAATCCGCGTTATGGATTCGTAACAACAAAATCGTCCAATTCGATTAATTAAAAACCGACAAAAATTTAACATTTCAATTTGTAATTAACAGTTAATTACCGCGATTTCGAACTGAACCGAAAGACTCGAATCGATTCACTGATACAAACACGCAAAGTAATTCAGTAATCCAGTGGTATGTGGAATGATCAAGTAACAAACGACGATCGACAACAAACAGACGACTAACGACCTTAAAGCCAAATGAAATAGATTCGTGTAACCTACCTATAATGTTAGATCAGGTTATAGCATTGTTACGTGTCCATATAGAAACGTTACATAAGTCAATAAGACATTTTTAGGGACGATTACAAGAAGTAGAAAGACATGGTCAGAAATGGGGAAGGCCTTTGCCCATTAGTGGGATGTGATTATTATTGTTATTCAAAATGATCGGTCAAAAGAATTATTTTGTTTTATTTGGCAATTTTGATTTTTCTTGGATTTTTCACCATTTACAATTAAAAGCGATTGAATTCGCGCAAATTCAATACACGTTTAGAATTTTATGATAATGATTCTCATCTTTTATATTCTACATAGACCCGGGTGAAGCCGGACTGAGTCGCTATATTTTATAAAATAACATTACAGATACCGAGCTTCTGCAGTGTTCGGTCGAGTGGCCTATGTACCGTGCAAGAACGGACGCTCTGTATACATATGTAGGTAATTTGTCTAGTTAGATTGGCATCATCTATGATGAAATAGTTAGGTGTCGGACACTAATTACAGTTCTGTGCCGCCAAACGCGTTAAGTAAAGACCACCAAAGGCGATTCACACCGTACTTAAAGTCCGACAGAGAGAGAGAGGAAGAGATTATAGATTATAGACGCTCAACACCTGAAGTCACGGCGTCTATCCCATCGATCTAGTAATTATATGAATGGAGCACACAGCTGCGGGGGGGGGGGGAATCCTTTGAGGGACGCGTACAACGTAAGAATGGTGTCAATTTTTGATTGGCCGTCGCACCGTGCTGCATACAAAAGAAATTTTCTTTTTACACCATTCTACCGACATAAATTTAATGCCACTGTGCGCCAGCCAATGACAAGCAGACACCACCCTCGTCTAAAATCTACATACCGAGATTTTGCAGGGTTTGAAGAATCATATTTTTTCAGCGGGTTAAACAAAATGGCTTGACGCTGGGAAAAGTGTCGCTTCAAAAACTGAAACGTCGCGTCGCGAGACATTTCAAAACGTTATTGTGTTTTAAAAAATGAAAAAACAGATGGCAGTGAACGTCGCTTCAACAGCAATGTGGAGTTTTAACTCGCATTATATACTAATATCGAAAACAAACCATAAAGAACACAAATATATCACCAGTGAAGCATCACACTGCCTGATAATTTTGCTTTAGAAATTTATATATAAGCAAACAGTAACTCAGAATACACTACATGCGAGAGCTATTTTAAACTACATTAAAATAACCAGTGTTAAGTTATTTTATTTTGAAAATAAAATATGGAGAATACTCTCTCTGACAAGGTCTTACAAATAGTGCAATTATTTTTTTGCATTACTAGGATTGTTTGGGTCTAACCCCACTTCGGCAAGCTGTTAATAATACACAATCTGTAACCATGATGCCGTCATATTTTCTTTATTATTTAATGCTACCGCAATTACTATTAGTGTTATTGTTGATTATTAGTGTATTTGCCATATGGCAACATACACTATTGGCGTCGGTCGGATGGCGGGACCTAGGGGTCGGACCAAAATTTCTCGACGTTTCATAACCTCCTAAACACTTTGGCACCATTTTTAAAAATGTTTATATATATATATATGTATATATATATATTTATATATATATATATATATATATATATATATATATATATATATATATATTATAGAATGCTAATTCCCGTCGTAAAAGCGAGGTCTAGAGTACCCGGATCCCTAGCGACAACTCCCGTAACTCTAGGACAACAATTGGCTTCAAAAATTGAAAAATAAAAATTTGAGCGTGTGTGACCCCCTTTAGTGTTTGAATTTCATTATACATACGAATGCAACCCCAGATCGTTATTGTTTTTAAAGAAAATAAAAGAAATTGTTTATTACTAAACAACAGTCAAGGTTACAGAATTTAGTTTTTATAGAAAAAAAAGTATAACAGCTGAGGATGATAAATTTTATATTATAAAAATTTGTGTATAATGACGCGAACTTGCATTGAAAAAGGGAGACATTGGTTTCAAATCGCTCGTTGTGAAACAGAGAATCTATATTTTGTGTAGCCAGAGATAGATAGTTGAGGATATACGTCGCAGCGTGCATGTTTCGAACTTGTTTTGAATTCGGTATTTTGTCTTGAATGTTTATGAACGACAGTCATTCAGCGGCCTGGGTGCCGGTCTGATCGACACGAACGTTGAAATATTTTAACACAGCAAATAAAATGATATATTATTATCGCCAATAATCAATTATTTATCTCGTAAATTTCGATTGTTATTATCTGTCGCTAACCTGGAGGTGTATCGTTCTAGTTGCCGTTATTGACTCCAGTTTTATCGTACCTATCCAGAGATTCTATCCCGTTTATCGTAATTCCCGTATTTTCCTGGATTTCTGGATTTTTGTATAAATTCGATTGTTATTGATTGTTGTGATTGCTGTTAGGAAGTGTAGCTTTCCGTGTTGCCCATTATATACCTGGATTTAGGAGCGTTTTTCGAATAGGGAATATTTACCGTGAATTATTCATCAAGGATCTTTTAGATTTTCGTACTTGTGTGGATCTGGATTCTGGAATACAGGAATACATTCCACAGTTTTCTAAAACTGTGTTATAATTCTACTTTACTTCGAACATTCCTGTGCATCGGTTCCGTTTTGAATAAAATTTATTTGGCGATCTATTCCAGACTGTCCTGTCGGATTAAATAAAATTTCAGTTCGGGATTTAGGACCGAGAAAATATTCAAGGAATGTGCATTAAGTTCAGTTAAGCCACCATTCTACATGGTGTCTACCTTTAAGAATTATTACGTGATTTTGCACAATCTCTAACCTGCCAGGGTTATCCCGTTGGATTCAGCTTTAAGTTTTTCCAGGATTTGTTGCATACAGTTTATTGATTTGGTACCTGCATTCTTTATACGTTACGATCTTACGGTTAATTACCGGATTTATAATTGGATGGTTGTTACGGTTATCCCAACCAAGATTAACGTCCCCGTGACGACGCCGACGTCATATACAGGGTGTTCACAAAATTACGTGTTTACTTTTGCTGTGTTTTTGTTTTTTATTTCTTTGTGTCGTTTACGCATATCTTAATCAGGATTTATTCCAGTGACGCCAGAGATCCTATATACAGGGTGTACGAAAATTTGCGGATTAATTATCGCCCTGTGAACTGTTTCTATTTATCGCAACCCAATCTTAAGTGTATCTTGACGCTAAGAATTTAATATACCGGGTGTCCGATAATTCCCGGATGAAGTATTTTGTAAGATATGTGTTTGCGTTCTAGTCAAAAGTTTTTTTAACGTGTTATTGATATTGTTTCGTTTACCGTGTCTGGTGTCTTGCCCTTCCAGGGTTGTAGTTGAACCATTTGGGTCTAAGCTTCCTAGTCTGGACTATCTAGGTGTGGCTATTTACGATTCGTGTCCTGGCGCCCTGGTAACTCAGTCGGAGAATACGTAAATGTTTTTTTGAATATCAGAATCAAGTTTGGTCAGCTACGTGTTTTCGTGTCTTGTGATTGTTAATTTTCCGAGTGGTAGGTGGTAGGATTTTTCGGGCCGTTTTATGGTCATTCCGTTGGAATATTTTTTTGAGAACTCGTTATTTTGTGCTGTCCTTTGTGTCGTGTGGTAGGTGGTGGATTTTTAAGCGCCTTTTAAGGCATTTTCTTGAGTATAGTATATTCGCGTTTCGTATTGTGTTTGGATATTTTTTTATGCGATTATTTTCTGAAATTTTTTTAAACTAACCCCGGCCCAGCGCCAGCTGAAGCTAGCCGCGCAACCGATTAAATTCGGATTCAGTTTAAATGGTTCTTCGGTGTTACAAATGAAAGATATTAACCCTACACCAAGTTTTATTGAACTTAGAATAATTTCGAATAAATTCGAATATTTCCGAATACTTTCGAACAACGCCGAACGACGCCTATAAATTGGCGCCTGCCAACGTGGGGCCTTTTGTTTTTTTGTTGTTTCGCTCAGTGGGGCCTTTCGTTTTATTTTTTCGGCCTTTCGTTTCTTTTTCGGCCTTTCGTTTTCTTTTTCGGCCTTCTGTTTGTTTGTTGTTTCGCTTAGCAAGGCCTTCTGTTTTTTGTTGTTTCGCTTAGCGATGCCTTCGTCTTATGAATTGAAGCGATATTTTTTATTTTGGGGTTATAAATTGACGCATAGCAGTGTGGCTCTGATTTTTTTAAATTTTTTTCGATTGTTCGATTTACCTTTCGATTTCCGATTTTCTAATTTATTAGCTGTTATCGTTCCGACTATTTTGGTTGCAGTTAAGAATTTTTTGCGGTTCTTGTAGAAGAAAAATGGCAACGTTTTCGTGGAATTTGACAATAGGTTCGTTTACCCTACGAAATATTTTTCGCTATAGTCTGCGTATTAATACCGATAATTATGTTTCGATTTTGTTTCGATTTTTCGCTTCCTTCAGTATCGAAGAATACTTTCGCAACTTGTTAAGTGATGTTTCATTTGTGAAGTTCGGTGATTGGTGGTTTTCAATTGAAACTCAGAGTTTTGAGTTTGTCAAATGATGAAGAAACAGTAAATGGGTTGGCGTTATTTTGAATTAATTAACGAGTCACAGTAGCCCATTAGTGAAGCTTTGAGTCCGTTACAGGGATTTATACTCAATGTCCAATTCATGTCGTGTGTGCTAGGGCTGTGCAAACTTTAGTCCGGTCATTTTTGAAAATTTTTTGAGGCCGTTTTGGGATTTAAACTCAAATTATTTATTTCATAAAATGTTTTCTCGACTATAGTCTAAATAAATTCAACATCTCAGTCAGTCAAGAATTCGTTGGGTAACGTATGGTTCGGCACTGGATATTCTGACTTGGTTTGGGTCCGCAAGGGATTTTTATCTCAACTCCTCTTTAGATGTTCCTTTGTTTTGAATAGTTCGCTATTCCGAGTTTTTGAGAAAACTGAATTTAAGAAGCCATTCGAAATAATTCAATCCTAGGCTGGATTTAATTCATTTTCTTTGACAAACAGTTTTTTTCGTTTACCGTTTGGGAATTAGAGATTCCTGTTTCGTACTACGCCGTGCGATCGACAAAAGGGCCATGATCCCGTCGAAGATGTTGCAGGGTGTGGTACGTGAGTGCCGTTGGAAATGTAGATTTCCGTTATCGTTGCAGTGTGTCTAATCGACTACTATAGAGAGTAGGATTTTCGATTGGAGGCATATTGCAGTATCGTTTTCGTATCGTTTATATTTTTCGTATCGTTTCGTTGAGTTTCGGTTGTGATTGTGTCGACTATCGAATTTTGCTTTAGTGCGTTACCGTTACAGTTGCGAATTTTTCTTGTTTCGAATTCTTCAGTTATCCGGTTTTAGTTTCGGACTTTTGAATAGAAGAAAAGGTTTCCTTGCGTTTTCGTTTTTCTTTCGTTTCTATCGTCAATTGCGAGCTGCGTATTGTGAATATCGAGTGTCGTTAAGTTTTAGAAATATTTACCCTATCGCTAAGATTTCGAGATTTTTACCTTGTTGTTAAGTTTCGAATTTTTTTGTAGTTAAGTCTCGAAATTTTTTATCTTTTGTTACGGTTTCGAAATTTTGTGTTAACTTGTCGTCAGTTTTCGAGGTTTTATCTCGGTCAGTGTTTCGTCTCTAAACTCAGTGTTTCGTCAAAGCAAGAAAAGGTCTGCGTCCTTTTCTTTTGGAGGAAAAGGGGGTGTATAGAATGCTAATTCCCGTCGTAAAAGCGAGGTCTAGAGTACCCGGATCCCTAGCGACAACTCCCGTAACTCTAGGACAACAATTGGCTTCAAAAATTGAAAAATAAAAATTTGAGCGTGTGTGACCCCCTTTAGTGTTTGAATTTCATTATACATACGAATGCAACCCCAGATCGTTATTGTTTTTAAAGAAAATAAAAGAAATTGTTTATTACTAAACAACAGTCAAGGTTACAGAATTTAGTTTTTATAGAAAAAAAAGTATAACAGCTGAGGATGATAAATTTTATATTATAAAAATTTGTGTATAATGACGCGAACTTGCATTGAAAAAGGGAGACATTGGTTTCAAATCGCTCGTTGTGAAACAGAGAATCTATATTTTGTGTAGCCAGAGATAGATAGTTGAGGATATACGTCGCAGCGTGCATGTTTCGAACTTGTTTTGAATTCGGTATTTTGTCTTGAATGTTTATGAACGACAGTCATTCAGCGGCCTGGGTGCCGGTCTGATCGACACGAACGTTGAAATATTTTAACACAGCAAATAAAATGATATATTATTATCGCCAATAATCAATTATTTATCTCGTAAATTTCGATTGTTATTATCTGTCGCTAACCTGGAGGTGTATCGTTCTAGTTGCCGTTATTGACTCCAGTTTTATCGTACCTATCCAGAGATTCTATCCCGTTTATCGTAATTCCCGTATTTTCCTGGATTTCTGGATTTTTGTATAAATTCGATTGTTATTGATTGTTGTGATTGCTGTTAGGAAGTGTAGCTTTCCGTGTTGCCCATTATATACCTGGATTTAGGAGCGTTTTTCGAATAGGGAATATTTACCGTGAATTATTCATCAAGGATCTTTTAGATTTTCGTACTTGTGTGGATCTGGATTCTGGAATACAGGAATACATTCCACAGTTTTCTAAAACTGTGTTATAATTCTACTTTACTTCGAACATTCCTGTGCATCGGTTCCGTTTTGAATAAAATTTATTTGGCGATCTATTCCAGACTGTCCTGTCGGATTAAATAAAATTTCAGTTCGGGATTTAGGACCGAGAAAATATTCAAGGAATGTGCATTAAGTTCAGTTAAGCCACCATTCTACATGGTGTCTACCTTTAAGAATTATTACGTGATTTTGCACAATCTCTAACCTGCCAGGGTTATCCCGTTGGATTCAGCTTTAAGTTTTTCCAGGATTTGTTGCATACAGTTTATTGATTTGGTACCTGCATTCTTTATACGTTACGATCTTACGGTTAATTACCGGATTTATAATTGGATGGTTGTTACGGTTATCCCAACCAAGATTAACGTCCCCGTGACGACGCCGACGTCATATACAGGGTGTTCACAAAATTACGTGTTTACTTTTGCTGTGTTTTTGTTTTTTATTTCTTTGTGTCGTTTACGCATATCTTAATCAGGATTTATTCCAGTGACGCCAGAGATCCTATATACAGGGTGTACGAAAATTTGCGGATTAATTATCGCCCTGTGAACTGTTTCTATTTATCGCAACCCAATCTTAAGTGTATCTTGACGCTAAGAATTTAATATACCGGGTGTCCGATAATTCCCGGATGAAGTATTTTGTAAGATATGTGTTTGCGTTCTAGTCAAAAGTTTTTTTAACGTGTTATTGATATTGTTTCGTTTACCGTGTCTGGTGTCTTGCCCTTCCAGGGTTGTAGTTGAACCATTTGGGTCTAAGCTTCCTAGTCTGGACTATCTAGGTGTGGCTATTTACGATTCGTGTCCTGGCGCCCTGGTAACTCAGTCGGAGAATACGTAAATGTTTTTTTGAATATCAGAATCAAGTTTGGTCAGCTACGTGTTTTCGTGTCTTGTGATTGTTAATTTTCCGAGTGGTAGGTGGTAGGATTTTTCGGGCCGTTTTATGGTCATTCCGTTGGAATATTTTTTTGAGAACTCGTTATTTTGTGCTGTCCTTTGTGTCGTGTGGTAGGTGGTGGATTTTTAAGCGCCTTTTAAGGCATTTTCTTGAGTATAGTATATTCGCGTTTCGTATTGTGTTTGGATATTTTTTTATGCGATTATTTTCTGAAATTTTTTTAAACTAACCCCGGCCCAGCGCCAGCTGAAGCTAGCCGCGCAACCGATTAAATTCGGATTCAGTTTAAATGGTTCTTCGGTGTTACAAATGAAAGATATTAACCCTACACCAAGTTTTATTGAACTTAGAATAATTTCGAATAAATTCGAATATTTCCGAATACTTTCGAACAACGCCGAACGACGCCTATAATATATATATATATACGTATATATATATATATATATATATGTGTGCGGGCAATAACTTTCGAAAGAGTTAATTGATTTTAACGAAATTTGGCCCACGTGTTGAAATCCATCACCGCAAGAAGCCTATTTAAAATGGGCGTAATCGGGCCATTTTAAGGGTAGTTTTTAGGGGTTGAAAAATGTTTTTGGGCCCCAAAATACCGAAAAAATTCTCAGAATCGTTTCAAAATTGACATTTAACCAGTTAGTAGCAATTAAAAAGTGCCCCTAAAATTTTAATAAAATCGGCTCAACAGGACCGGACTTACAAATTTTTTGAAAATACTAATTTTCAGATAGTGACTTATTTATTAAAGGCTGTATTTATTTCGGTGTAGACGTTAGATTGATAATAATATTACAATTAAGAAAAAAAAAATGTTATTTTAAGGGGTGTATTAAGGGGTTAAATTTTTTATTTTGCCCAAAAACAAACTTAATTTCACATAATAAAAGTATAAAACCACACGGCCCTATACAAGCAAATACACTATATTGTCGGCAGGGTTTTGGCACTGCGACCCGGTTTTTTTTTAAAACTGAGTGTTTGTAAAAATGACTGCCATATAAACAACAACGATCCATAGCTAAGTTGAAAAATTTTTTTTAACCTCCCATTGGCTTCAGGGTTTTAATCCCATGTGCCAGGCAGTCAGACACAATGTAATAAGGATTAAACAAACAAGGATTAAAGGAGCCAACACCTTTTTCTCGCCACAGGCCAACGTAGTGTTAGGATCCCAAAACAAACACAGCACTCAGACATCGGAAGAAACAAAAGATGACTATTTACTGTTAGTACATGGAGGGCAGCGTTGCCAG
Organism: Venustoraphidia nigricollis; assembly: GCA_034508555.1. NCBI lineage: Eukaryota > Metazoa > Arthropoda > Insecta > Raphidioptera > Raphidiidae > Venustoraphidia > Venustoraphidia nigricollis. Next base: position 65,143 of record JAVRKA010000350.1, read on the forward strand.
ACGTCCCGCTTTTCGGGGATAACTCGCCGTGCGTAAATAATTATTCTCTTATTGTAAGTTGCAATTTGTAACTCTCACTCCTCAGACTATTGTTTGAAACGCCATATTTTTCTAATGAATAAAACTTTTTTGATTTTGATTTCTGTTTTTTTTTTTTTTTTATTCAGAAGACGAATAAGACAACTATTTAACGATAGGGTAAATCTGATTTAAAATATCAAATTTTTATTAAAATACATTTTCTATGGCTATTTTTGCTCTCTATTGTCACGTAAACGTAATTTGAACTCAAATAAAAAGATAAATATTTAAAAACTTCTGATTTTATACGTTTTTTTACTATGTCCCGCTTTCGACGAAAGAATCCCGCTTTTTTCACTCAAAAGTTTCAAAATCCTGACTTGGCAAAAAAAAATCTGGCAACTCTTCCAATTATAATACAACTCTAACAATGCATTAAAATCTTTTATATTTTATAAATATTAAAAAAAGAAAAGTAATGTTGGCCACCACTAAAATAAGAGATCCGAAAAGATACGACATAAGGCCGAAACGGCGTTCGTTTTATGGCTAGATAATAAAACTTTATAATTATTTAAATTTTGAGTCAGAGCATGCGTCGCTGATAAGACAACGTTTTTTTCTTGTTTTATTTATAAAAATGTGATATAGTTAAACTGTATTTAAGGTCTATTCTGTTTTTATTTCTTAATACAACATTAATGGATGTATTTGTTGGCAAGGCTAAGACACACAGAGGTGGCCTCGTTTCGTTTGATAGTAGTGGAAAGATGACGTTATCCAGAGGACTGCCAATTGAATATGCTTGGTTGATAAAAATATTCTTCTAGTTGACGTCAATTATTAATGAGGTGACCTGTGTAACTAATGACCTCGCTTATAGTCAAGGTTATTAGGTACAGAGGTGACTCTCGCTAAAGAAGTTTCACTTCAAAAAGTTGAGAACAGACTTTAATACAACATTAGTGGATGTATTTGTTGGCAAGGTTAAGAGACACAGAGGTGACCTCGCTTCGTTTGATAGTAATGGAAAGATGACGTTATCCAGAGGACTGCCAATTGAATATGCTTGGTTGATAAAAATATTCTTCTAGTTGACGTCAATTATTAATGAGGTGACCTGTGTAACTAATGACCTCGCTTATAGTCAAGGTTACGAGACGTACAGAGGTGATCCTCGCTAAAGAAGTTTCACTTCAAAAAGTTGGGAACAGAATATGTTTGCCTCATTTAATTATTTAATCAATTCTAAACTTCGCGTACGATAGTAATTAATTTTGTGTAATTAAGTTAACAATATTTCTAAACGTTGCACAACGAGTCGCCATTTTATATAACCAGATACGCGAGTAACGGTGCGAACAATAAGCTAAAAACAGGAAATGGCGTATAATAAATTACTAAATTACCGCGTATATGTCTTTTGATTACCGAGCTGATAAATGCTAGACAAAAATAGTCACAATGTAAAAATATTGTTTGAATTTAATTTAGACGACACAACCCGGAACCAGGGTCGGCTTAAATTTGTACAAAATATTCTACATCTATTTTATTTTTTTATGCACATTATTGTAGAACTCATGTATTTTCAACCTGTCAAGACTTATCGATGTATTTTCAACTTCTTCATCTTCACTTCAGGCAAACATAGACCCAAGACAGAGATGACCCTTTTCGTTGGATTAACGAATTTTCAATCATTGCAGAATATAAATATAAAGTATAATTTATCTCTATTTATCGATTTTTCTCAATTTATAACCTTTACATAACATTTACATATACTAACAATCAATTACACACAATTCCACAATGACAACAACAATTCATGTCTCAACAGGTTCAGACACGTTAAATTTATCGTAAGACAATCAATGTTGTTTGATGTAAAGTTATGCAAACGCTGCTGTTGGTCACTGGTGTTAGCAAATTTAAAATTGCAGCGGCTGAGAAACGAAAAAGGTGTTCCTTAGCCGTCGCAGAGAATCCTACAAAGAAAAAATTAGACATTCGTGCAAGTACATTGGCCACAATTTTAAAGTTTCAAGATAAGTTTTCAGAAGAAAATGGGTTTTCTTAACTTGTTAAGGGGATATTCTCATGTGAACGCATAAATTTTACCTCTTTTTATGGAATTTTTTTAGACGACAATAACATTCAATCATTTTAATTTTTTTATATGTTTTTGTTTGTATCTTTAACTGTATAAAAAAAAAATTTTCTCTTATTTTACATTTCTTATGTATATATTTTTTTTTAATTAAATTGGACACTAAAAAAAAGCAAGTCACTGGTCATGGTAATAGCGGCTGTTCATGTTGTCTGAAATAAAAAAATCGAATGGATCATTGTTCAGTAGGGATGTCGCTATCGTCCCTACCAAAATTAATCAATTTCATTAAAAAAAAAAATGGCGGACTGTAGAAAAAAAGTTTGTGTTTTTTGTTAATTTTTTTGTTAAAAATCGTTTAAAAAAAATAAGAAAATATTTTCGAAAATAAGCAATTTTGGTACGGACGATATATAAATTTCAAAGCAATCGGTTGAATACTTTTTTTTAGGACCATGACAGTTTTAGAAAATAATGTTTCCAGATATATGCGTTTAAAGTTTCAAGAGCCAACAAATCGCTTATACGGCTCGTCGGCGCCTATGAGTTGTAATTTATTTAAAACTAGGAATTTCGGTCTCTATTTTTCACAGCATATTTTCGATAGGTTTTACTATTGAAATATGAAAAAAAAAATCGATTTTTCGAAGTGGTCACATGAGAATATCCCCTTAAAACGAATCTTAGACCAACCTAACCACTATACAACAAACTTCATTATAACGAATTACTTGGTATAACGAATATTTTCTAATTCCTTTCAGCTTTGCTATATCGAGGTTGTACACCATCTATTTTCAACGGAAAGAGGCAACCTCTGCTAATACGGGCCTGCAAAACAACTCTTCCACCGTCTTTTATTACCCCAAACACTTGAGCGCAAGTACTCTCCATTTATTATGACCGTTTGTTGATACATGTAATTACCCCACAATGCAAATTATACAGTTTGACGTTCAGAAATTTGGTCTCTCGGTTCTCCGATAACAATGACAAATTAACATAATTGTTAAAAACAACAGTAATTCACTTTACTCAGAAATAACTGTTTGCTTATTCGAGTTGTTCTCTGATTGTATTAGTCAACGAGACCAGACAGGACACGTTGGCCATAAATATATGGAAAAAAATCTCCAAATTATTTCAGACAACAAATCTTTCGTCGATTGTCCATGAACCGACGTACCTCTTTTTTAAATTTGCGTAAAATCAGCTTTTCAGGATCGAAACGTCATGACATTTTCTTATACAATAAGACCCCGCTTACCGCGAGAGATACATTCCAATAAGTTTCTGCGGGCAATAACTTTCGAAGGAGTTACTTGATTTTAACGAAATTTGGTCGACGTGTTGAAATCCATCACCGCAAGAAGCCTATTTAAAATGGGCCTAATCGGGCTATTTTAAAGGTAGTTTTTAGGGGTTGAAAAATGTTTTTGGGCCCCAGAATACCGAAAAAATTCTCCGAATCGTTTTACCCTCTGGTAGTAATTAAAAAGTGTCCCTAAAATTTTGATAAAATCGCCCCGACAGGATCGGATTTACAAATTTTATGAAAAAACTAGTTTCCAGATTATTAATTACTTACTGAAAGGTGTATATAATTTAATATCGAGGTTCGATTGATAATAATATTACAATTAAGAAAAAAAAATGTTATTTAAGGGGTGTATTAAGGAGTCTAATTTTTTATTTTGCCCAGAAACCAACTAAAGTTCGCATAATAAACCCACACTGACTGTATAAGCAAATACACTATATTGTCGGCAGGGTTTTGGCACTGTGACTCAGGTTTTTTTAAGTTTGTAACATTTATTGTTAAATACTTTTTTATCACGTTAACTATAAATGTATTAATTGCTAATATCGATTTTTGCTCATAAAACATGTATGAAAATCAAATAAAAGTTCGAGTAAGAAGTTATGTTTGTGATGAGAAAGGTTCTTCATTGACATATTTTGTTTTTTGTGAAGAAGTAATCTAATGTCATTTGCCTTTTTCTGTTTCGTTCAGCAAGCTGTTGTCGATAGCAAGATATTGCATCAATCACACTGCGTCTCGCCTTTGAACTTCTATTAACATTTGAATCATTATAAACTGATCCATGATTTACGTTATAAACATTTATTGTTAAATATTTTTATCACATTAATTATAGATTTATTTATTGCTAATATCGATTTTTATTTATAAAACATTTACGAAAATCAAATAAGAGTTCGAGTAAGAAGTTATGTTTGTGAAGAGGAAGGTTCCTCATTTGACATATTTTGTTTTTTGTGAAGAAGTCGTCTAATGTCGTTTGCCTTTTTCTGTTTCGTTCAGCAAGCTGTTGTCGATAGCAAGATGTTGCATCAATGGCACTTCGTCTTGCCTTTGAACTTCTATCACCATTTAAATCATTTTGTATAAACTGATCCATAATTTACGTTATAGTGGCTGAACTTTTTTTTTAGAACCGCGTAATACTGAAACAGCGTTAAGCGAGGTCTTACTGTAGTTTTAATATAAATTTGATAACCGGAAACGGTTGTGTGTGCAAATAACGATCGTTTAAACATCAAACTGTCGTTTGTACCGGAAACGCAGCAAACACTGTCACAACGCATGTAAACAAACTAATCTAACAGTGTGATTCCGTTAATACAAAAAACTCGCGTTTTTAAAAAAATAATAGTTTTAAAAACTAGAAAAAACTCGCTTTAATAGCAAACCGAAGTAAAAAATAATGTTTTATTGTAAAAAAGCGTGGGCTACTTGATATCAACTGGTATAATACTCGCCACGGTTTTAAAAGGTTCTAAAGTTAGTCACAAACAGCGGTGTGATTCCGTTAATACAAAAACCTCGCGTTTTAAAAAAAATAATAGTTTAAAAAACTAGAAAAAACACGCTTTAATAGCAAACCGAAGTAAAAAATAATATAAAATTTATTTGTTGGGAAAAAGAACTTCTTTAAGTGAACACTTATTTGTTATATATTGCGACGTTTCGTCCCTTTATTGGAACTTTTTCAAGCTTATAACTGTAATTTAAATATAAAATACAATTTGTAAATTTACAATTGAAATATAAAATATCAGAATTAATTATACACACCATTCAATGTTTTGTTGAAGTAGATATTAGTTATATTAATTACCAAGGACAAAAAAAAAGTAAAAAATAATGTTTTATTGTAAAAAAGCGTGGGCAGCTTGATATCAACTGGTATAATACTCGCCATGGTTCTAAAAGGTTCTAAAGTTAGTCACAAACAGCGTCGCAAACGCATATTTTAGAGCCATCCTGGTTGTTTTGACCGAAAGGAAGACCACTTCCCAGTTACCGGCACAGAACGTGCGCTCGCCGGTGATTGGTTATCGCTGGTTTTCATGTCACTTGTCGCTTTCCTGCTATAAAGTACAGTCCAGTACGCTATTGTTAAGTTGTTTCTTTGATTGTTAATTGATCAAGATGCCTAATACAGTTTTGCATAGATAAGCACGAAAAATAATTTTTTTGAATGACTTTATGCAAGGAATTAGACCTTTAGATTAAAGAAAAATTAAAAATAATAATATAGCGCGAGTTTGTAGTTTTTCAACCGACTGTACCTGCGCAAGCCTCCGTTTGCATCTAACTTCAGAGCCTTTCAGATCCATGGCGCGTATTATATAAATATTTCATTGGTAGCTATTTGTAAAAGCATAGTTAGTATAAAAATAGTAATAAACACCCCACGCTTTTTTACAATCAAAAATTATTTTTTACTGTTTCATTCGGTTTGCTATTAAAGCGTGTTTCTTTAGTTTTTTAAACTATTTATTTTTTAGATGATCCTGGCCAGGATAATGGGACAAATTTATTAAATTACATATTGTATTTTCATCGGTCCTTGATAAGTGTGCAAAGTTTCAGATTTAATCTAATGTCTAACTTGCTGTTTTCTGTTCGGTCGTTGAAGGAAGCACGGACTACGACCGAGCAGAGAACACTCTCACGCTTAGTTATCGACACACTTGCCTGTGAGTCGCCAAGGAGGACACTTCGACCGCCTTTGATTAATGTCTACCGCAGTTGTAGACGAAAAATTCAGGTAGAAACATCAATGGACTACAGCTTACAAGCCTGGCAACCAAGAAAAATTGTAAAAATACCGGCCGTGGAAGCCTACACGCTCGGATCTTAACAATTATGAAAATTATAATTTAGAGTCTTTATTCGGGTTTCACGCAAAAATTGTTCCATATACTTTTACAAAATTCCACCGAGCTGGGTAGAGTAGTGGTGACAGCACTAGACTCGCATTGGGAAGCTACGGGTTCGAATCCCGGCGGGGGCAGATGTGGCTGGAACTTTTTCCTACTGCTTCTCGCCGAGAAACGATAATTCTTGTACCGGCCGTCTTGATTGATGTCTTCCATAGTTTCCCTCAATTAATTTCCAGATAAATATCCAGACGGTTCCTTATTCAAGGCCATGGCCGATTACCTATCAAACTCCCAGTTCAAAAATTATCTATCCTATCCTAATTTCCTATAATTCCTTCATTCGCCCATTGCTATGAATTAAGTTGAAGTTTTAGAAGTGTAGAAAACAACGGGAAGTGGTAAAATGGAAAATAGTAATGGTGCGAATGGCGTCTGTTATGACATAAAGTCGAGAAATGGATGTTAAACGCATTATTATTATTATTACTTTTACAAAATTCCAGAGCCGATTTAACATAGAATTACGAAATACTATCAGATCATCAATATTTTGATTAGTTTGACTGGAAATCGTTTAATTTGACGGGGAAAAAATGACTGTACAAATTCCGGAATTTTACTGTATCTCTGAGCGCGTGGCATTTGGACAGTCGTGTGCGACTCTAGCGGTGGAACTTGTAAAGTAAATAAACAAATGCCGCACATGTGTTCTACATAATATCACCTATTTTTGTCATATCAACTATCAAAATAAAGAGTTTGATCAAAACTATCAGCAAAAATGTTTCCACGGACTATATCAGAAGATTCATCCATCGTCAATGAACTCAACTGTCGAGCGTCTACATTCTATTAGTTTTAAAATGAAGACCGGTTGGTTAGATTTTGAGTTAGAGAACAGATAGGACAAAAATTCTGATAAACAAAGTTACGATATTATTTACACAGACCTGGCTGAAGGGTAACGGGACTTAACCGATTTTAATTTCTTGTACGATAAAAAATCCTTGAGGCATTTTGAAATTTTAATACCTGTTAATTTAGTATTTAAGGAACTGAAAAGTAAAAAAGCCAGATTGTTTAATCGGGTCTAAAACTTAGCAAGGTGTTTGCAAAATTATATTTTTAAAGACTTAAAAAGTATATTTGAGGCACGTTGAAATTTAAACAGAATAATATTGGTAATTAAAAATAGATATATCCAAAAAGACTGGTCGTTTCGGTGGGGCATTTTACCTGCCAGGCGATCAATATGTTTGATAAATCGGTTAAGTCGGTTAAGCCCCGCTACCCTTCAGCCAGGTCTGTGTTTTTGTATTCGGATATTACTAAAGAGGTAAAAAACAGGTCGTTTCGGTGGGGCATTTCACCTGCCAGGCGATCAATATGTTTGATAAATCGGTTAAGTCGGTTAAGCCCCGCTACCCTTCAGCCAGGTCTGTGTTTTTGTATTCGGATATTACTAAAGAGGTAAAAAACAGGTCGTTTCGGTGGGGCATTTCACCTGCCAGGCGATCAATATGTTTGATAAATCGGTTAAGTCGGTTAAGCCCCGCTACCCTTCAGCCAGGTCTGTGTTTTTGTATTCGGATATTACTAAAGAGGTAAAAAACAGGTCGTTTCGGTGGGGCATTTCACCTGCCAGGCGATCAATATGTTTGATAAATCGGTTAAGTCGGTTAAGCCCCGCTACCCTTCAGCCAGGTCTGTGTTTTTGTATTCGGATATTACTAAAGAGGTAAAAAACAGGTCGTTTCGGTGGGGCATTTCACCTGCCAGGCGATCAATATGTTTGATAAATCGGTTAAGTCGGTTAAGCCCCGCTACCCTTCAGCCAGGTCTGTGTTTTTGTATTCGGATATTACTAAAGAGGTAAAAAACAGGTCGTTTCGGTGGGGCATTTCACCTGCCAGGCGATCAATATGTTTGATAAATCGGTTAAGTCGGTTAAGCCCCGCTACCCTTCAGCCAGGTCTGTGTTTTTGTATTCGGATATTACTAAAGAGGTAAAAAACAGGTCGTTTCGGTGGGGCATTTCACCTGCCAGGCGATCAATATGTTTGATAAATCGGTTAAGTCGGTTAAGCCCCGCTACCCTTCAGCCAGGTCTGTGTTTTTGTATTCGGATATTACTAAAGAGGTAAAAAACAGGTCGTTTCGGTGGGGCATTTCACCTGCCAGGCGATCAATATGTTTGATAAATCGGTTAAGTCGGTTAAGCCCCGCTTATACCCTTCTGTGTTTTTGTACTCGAATATTACTAAAGAGATGTACAAATTTTCACAGTGCGTGCCTCAAATATCTCTACCCAAAAAATGTTTAATAGCTCTTGGGCTATTATTTGCGTCGATATAAAAAGCGAATCTTTTGATGTAGTTTCTAATTATTTTTCTTAAAATTTAATAGAGATATTAAATTAATATGATACAAAACGAATAATTTTGAAGTTAACAGCGTATATTAATGACATTAAAAAAGCAAACTTTTTTTGATCATCTGGTTTAATTATTTTCATTTATTAATTTATAACTGCATTTAATTATATTTTAAGAAAATAAAGAAAATATTAACTGTGATATGTCAAAAGTGACTTTAAGACATTTCTTCATAAACATTGTAAATTTTATTACACTAGTGCTTTCCAAGAATCCAGGAAATGTTTTTATTAGCCCTTGAGACACGGATCCCTCTATTTTTCGCTACGTCAGTGGTCACATGGCAGTTTTTCTTTGAATATTTAGTTTACTTTGTTGTAAATAGTTTTGATGAGTTTTAGCAGTTACTATTAAAAGGACATTACCCATCCTATTTCAACGTACTTCTAGTAGAAAAATGATGGTACTTTAAAATAGGGTTGGGTAACTCAGATCTGAACCGGTTCAAAGAGCCGACTCCGACAGAAGATCCGTGAGAGCCGACTCACTTTTTTTTGAGCCAACGGATCAACGGATCCGCATAGCTCAGTGAAACACTTAACACACAGAAGCACATTTTACACTTACGTATCAGTTCTTGCTTTGATGCATCTGTCAGCTCAAATGACTCATGCATCACATGTTTGGCTATGCATTCTTGATTCTATACAGGTCGTGATATGATTGACTGAACTAGGTAACTCAGTGGCAGACTGCAGTAACATATTCAGAGCTCGGCTCTTTTTGAACCGGTTCAGTGAGCCGGTTCACATACGGGATCCAGATGCAAAGATGCAGATCACTAAAAAGACCCGTTTTTCCCATCTCTAATTTCTACCAACAACTGAGGTAGACATTATTGGGCGTCTGTGATTGCTTACGTCACCGATGTCCATGGCTTGGTTTTTCAATTATTATTATCCCAACTGTTTGGAAAAAGACTAGACACTACTTCTCCCGCCCTCTCAAGCGTCTCGCCTTGTCACACCTTTAACAATTCTAACGCCCAACCTTAGTTTCTAGTAACCTTGTCTTAAACGAGGTAACAAATGAATATTTCACTAGTCTAAACTTCTGAACAGAAGCAACAAATGATAATTTTGATGCGTGTTTTGGGACAAATAGTTGGAAGTTTAACAGGTAAGATTTAAATATAAAAAAAAACAAAAGACGAGTTCATTAAATCATGTATATTTCATCCCTTCGATCATCTTTGTCGCACATTACACAAGCAAATACCTACAAATTACTCTATTTATAATATGAAACAGTTCTATTAAATATATTGCAAATGCCTTGCGATGTTTCGAAACAAAAACGGAAGATCAAACAGAAATAACAATGCTGGAGGTTTGTTGAGTCTTTAAAGGATGTGAGAAGAATGAATTCGACGTCGAGGCAAGTCAAAAAGAAACACAGAAACTTTGGAAAGAACTGTTAGACGCTGGTTAGAAGTTTAATAGGAATGGATTCCAGGCAGGAAAAAATTACCATAGGGCGAACGAAGCGACCGGTCAAGACGCCAAGTTCCAAAGGGCGCCTCAGTGGTAATGAAAAATAAAGGAACAAAGCATTTTTTCGCTTCTTGATACTTAGGTTGTAGTATATAGTTTGGAAAGAACTGTTAGACACTGGTAAGAAGTTTAGAAGGAATGGATTCCAGGCAGGATTGGCCGCACCATAAGACGAACGGAACGACCAGCCACGACGTCAAGTCCCATAAAGTACAATAAAGTACAAAAATTATTTTTCGCTTTTTGATATTTAGGTCGCAGTATTTATTATAGGGGCAAGCAAGAAGGACGCCATAATTGGATATCGCCCCATCTTAAGACTTGCGTCGGGTTGGTACTTAAGTGTTTAAAGTAGAGAAGGAAGAAAATGGCAAAGTGAAAAAGAAATACATCGATGCTATTGGATACAAGAAAAATTCTGAGTAGTAACATAAAAACTTGAAAAGCACCAGATTAAAGTCGAAGAAGAATTATCCAAGTATGTAGGGACTTTCCCGACCGGAGTTCTTTCAAATCTTCTTGGTTTCCACGTTTGTATGCCGTTTTGATGTCTACCGCAGTTGTAGACGAAACGTCAGGTAGAAACACTAATGGATCACAGTCTACCAGCCCGGAAACCAAGAAGATTTGAGAAAGACTGCAGAAGTGAGACAGGAATTACTGATTGCAAGGAAAATAATGGCAAGTCAACTGAAAAAGAAATACATAAATGACAGATAGATAGACTGTAGATTATAGACGCTCAACATCTAAGCTCATCAGCGTACATAAATAACGTACCTACTAGGAAAAACAGAAAAATTATTGATACTTGTTGAAGGTACAGTAAAAAAATAATTTGAACGATGCGTCAGCAGAAGATGGTGCGAGGAAAATTATGAATACAAATGAACCTCAACTTAGGAACTTTTCAAAGTAATTGACAGTACAGTCCGTAAGTTGATGTTCGCCTGTAATTAAGACTCGCATGAAACTGATGTGGGTTCAATTACTTAGAAAAAGGAACTTCTGAAAAACACAGATAATACAACAAAAAATATATACTCTCTTAAATTTTATTTATTTTAATTTGAAAAGTTTTAGTAAGATAATTTTTATTTTCCATTCTTGATTCAAAAATCGCAAGCGAAGTTTCGTTTCTTAAATATTTTTAATAAGTATTTCTAATATCTACATTTTATTTATTTTCTACATAATTCATATACAGGTTGTTTTTAATAAATTAATAAGTACTATTTTTTTGAGTAATTCAATTAATTTACATATTTGATTAAATACTTATAATTAGGTAAATTTTAAATATCTATAAAAATATTTACAAAATTTATAACAAAAAAAATACATGTTATTATGGCTAGACAAAAATGCATTTGTTGAGAAATCTTCAAAAAGCCGGTAACACACGATACAAATTGTAAGAAACGTCCACAAATTATTGATCTTTCGTTTACACAAAAAAAGTGGAGCGTATACTTAATACGCGCGGCAGAAGTTATACTTTATTCTAACAGAGAAATGAGACGTGTCATCTATGAATACCAAGTAAAACTATGTCAGCTTTAACGACGGTTGCACCCTTGCCGATACACCCTCAATGCATCCAAAGAAGTATAACTTCAAAATTCCAAATTCTCAAAATCGTGCGTGATTGCCGACTTTTCTGATATCTCAAAAAAGAATTTGGAAAGTAGTGATTTTATTAATTTTAAATTTTATGTACAACTGTAAAATCTCGTGATATCAAAGACACTCAATTTTAACACATTTTTTTACAAAAAAAAAAAGATTCACCCGTGAAAAAATAATTACAACTTAAGCAAAAAACATGAACTGACAAATTAAAATATTTCTAAAAAAAATAAGAACAGTAGAATTAAAAAAAAAGTTATCGTATTTACAAAACGGACGAAGCGTTGATAGATAAAATTCATGTTGTTTACTCAAAACTAAAAATAAAATATCACAAATCTTGTAAAAATAAGCACGCCTTTGCTGATAACAAAATGGCACTGCGTCATCTTTGAAAAATTACGTGCTTTTAGAACTGCTTTTCCGTAAAAAATATATTTTGCACTACATTTAAGATGTTTTTAAAAAAACTTGACTTATTGCTTAATATATAAATCTAAAATCTCTTTCTTACACGGAAAAGTAGCTCTTAAAAAACTTGTTACTAAAAACCCAATCAGCATTTTGTGTAGAAAAAATTACAGAACAATTTCCGAAGCTATACACAAATTGAGTACTTATTTCGGTAATTTAAATTTTAAACAAAACAAGGGGTGCCCATATTTCACTAATTCGATTTTAATCAATGATTTCAGAAATAAACTGAGCATCCCCTATTGTAAAAAAAATGGCGCGTTTACTTATGTACGCGCGGCAGAAGTTATACTTCTTTGACGTGATAGCGATAATTGATATTCACATTTTCGTTAAAGATTGTACATTGATAAATTAAAACAGGATGTCTAGGGAGACGATAAATATAGTTAAAAGTTAGCCTGTTCACTTCGAGTACTAGTTACTTTGGATAATAGGTGGCTAACTCCATCACATTGTAACAGAGAAATGAGACGTCAACTTTATCGACGATAAATGTAGTACTAATTTCGTGGTATCTCAATTTCGTTGCATGTTACGTGCGCAACTTCCGTAACAGAAAAAAATTTACCGTCAATGCGCCAAAAGCAGTGCCGGATAAGCCACGTAGCAAGAGTAGCAAATGCTACGGGCCCCGCGAATTTGGGGGCCCCGCGCTCCAACGCCTGTCTGACCGTAATAAAAAAATATTAATTTAGATAGGAGCGTAAAATATCTTGCATGCCTTAAACGCGAAGCGCTTAGGCTATATAGAGCATGATTTGCTTAAAGAAGTCGATATTATCTCTAAATTAGCCCATATTAAATCCAGAAAAGTTTATTTGTAACAGTTTTGTTTTATTTAATACCCTAAACTTGAGAACCTAAAGCAAACCAAGGGCCCCTTGACAGAATTTGCTACAGGCCCCGCGCTGGCTTAATCCGGCACTGGCCAAAAGAAGTATAACTTCAATAAATTATGTATTAGACGATATCACTTTGAAAGTATTATATTTGTATATCAAATCTAAACTAATTCTAATTAATTTTGATTAATTTAGTTTTAACTGATGTCTATCATGATTCAGTAGGCAAGGATTTTATAATTATTAATTAATTAATTTTTTCACACGCGCAACAATCTTTTGTTTATTCATTTTTCAGTCGATTGAACACAAAATCGAGAGTGCATCACAACTGATGATAACAACTGCAAAATGCAGAAACGTCTACTATAACGGACGCAGTATTTACATTTTTAGAAAGAACATTTTTTGACTAAGTTTTAACTGGTCAAAATCAATACGACCACAGTTGCAAATTTTTCTATTCTTGTCTGCGGACAAACGTGGTATCATTTTTAGTGCAAGTTCTCTATTGCAATAAGTTTAGAGATGGGAGTAATCGATTATTTTAATAATCGAAAGGATTCGAATGATTTTTATAATCGAATGATTCATTCGAAATAATTCCTTCCCATGATGTCTGATAAAAATAGGTGTGTTGGTGAATTAATGAATATTTCAACTCTCGAATGAATTTTGATCTCGATTTTTCAATTACACAATGCATTCTATCTGTCTAATGAATGAATTTAGCTCTGGTTTTCTTTATGAGACTTGAGAAAGTCGCCTGCATGCAGTGCGTCATACAACAGACAGAGATAAAACATGTTCAATTAGTGTATTGAATATGTTTTATCTCCGTCTGTTGTATGAAGGACTCTCTCTAGAAAACTAAATTTAAATTCATTCATTAATAAGCATATCGAATGCACAGACAGATAAATATGCCAGCTGACGAGAATCTGAGAGTGCTGTTTCAAAGAGCAAAGAAAAAGAATAATATAATATTTCATTAATTACTTAAGTTTGTACTATGAAAATTATAGCTCGTAAATAAAAATGAAAGATTTTGAATTACCTCTCGAAATATTTTAATAATCGAATAGTTTTCAGTCGAAATATCCAATCACTAAATAAAGTTAGAACTTTTTATTACAAACTGCAACGAAGTGTTCGTTTAATTCTGACCAATTTTTTCACAAACGTTTTAAATCAACGACGTTGGTTTTGTTTATTAGGAACGTAGAGTGTTTTTAAATTTCCGTTTAAATTTAAAATAAAGTTTAAATAAATTTTATTTATCGTGAGAAATGACTAAGTTCTTCGGACAATCGTCATCAATGTTGACAATAGCCTTTTTCTTCAAAATACCCAAATCCTGGACATTTTCCAGGAAACTTTTGTGAGCTGTCAGGATCTTGGCACTTTCCACGTCCTTTTTAAGCTCCTCCATGTCGCGTTTTAATTTCGCCCTCCTATTCTGGAACCACGTGATCACTTGGGCATTGCTTAGGCCCAACGAAGCGGCGATTTCGTCGCGATCGGCCGGACTCAAATATTTTTGGTAGAGGAATCGTTTTTCCAATTCGAAAATTTGATGATTTGTGAACGCCGTGCGTGATTTTCGTTTCTTTTTCGGCTGCTGTCGGTTGTTGAACAGGTTAAGATGACTGTTTTGTCCGTCTGAAAAAAGAAGAAACAACATCGGTTAATTGGGTGTTTGTTTAACGTAGCTGCGAAGAAGTTTAGAAAAAGACACCTTATTGCTACCGAATATTTCTTTTAATCACGAAATCTTGTCGTTTTTTTTTAATTTTGTAGATTAAATTTAAGATCGTGCATCTTAATCTTGAATATTAATTCTTAAAAGTTTCATATCTAAATTATAAAATTATCGTTAGTTAATTACAAAATAAAGAAGTTTAATTAGATAACTATCTGAAAAATAGATTAATAGTTCCAGCATGGTATAATAACGGAAAATCACTTTTCGACAGATTTTGCTCAATTTTGTTTCATAGGCTCAAAAGAACGTTTTCTAATAAATCCCGAAGTTCCAGAATTTTTGACCGTTTAGAACGCGAAATAATTAATAACAAATTAGACATTATATCGCATCCAAAATTATTACTATAATTCAATAATAAATCACAGGTATTTTAATTAATAAATAATAATTAATAAAGTAGTCGAAACGAAGCAAGATTAACAATAACACGATTGTTTTGTATTATTAATCCAAATAGCTGAGATTTATTATAAGTGTATTTGCCATATGGCAACATACACTATTGGCGTCGGTCGGATGGCGGGACCTAGGGGTCGGACCAAAATTTCTCGACGTTTCATAACCTCCTAAACACTTTGGCACCATTTTTGAAAATGTTTATATATATATATATATATATATATATATATATATATATATATATATATATACGTGTACGGGCAATAACTTTCGAAAGACTTAATTGATTTTAACGAAATTTGGTCCACGTATTGAAATCCATCATCGCTAGAAGCCTATTTAAAATGGGCGTAATCGGGCCATTTTAAGGGTAGTTTTTAGGGGTTGAAAAATGTTTTTGGGCCCCAAAATACCGAAAAAATTCTCAGAATCGTTTCAAAATTGACATTTAACCCGTTAGTAGCAATTAAAAAGTGTCCCTAAAATTTTAATATATCGGTTCAACAGTACCGGACTTACAAATTTTTTGAAAACACTAATTTGTAGAAAGTGACTTATTTATTCAAGGGTGTATTTAATTCGGTGTAGACGTTAGATTGATAATAATATTGCAGTTAAGAAAAAAAATGTTATTTTAAGGGGTGCACTAAGGAGTCAAATTTTTTCTTTTGCCCAAAAACCAACTTAAGTTTGCATAATAAAGCCACACTGCCTGTATAAGCAAATACACTATATTGTCGGCAGGGTTTTGGCACTGCGACCCGGGTTTTTTTGAATTATATTAATAACAAAATTCGCAATTTTCACAGCATATGAAAATTGCAAACTAAATGATTGGAGCTAAACATATTTTCAGGTTGCGATCTGCAATGCTCTTTCAAAATGTTAAATCTTCTAGTTAACATAAGACGGGCGGTTGTTGTGAATCGAGCTTTAACAATTCCGACAAAATAACACGTCACAAATACTTCTTTTTTGCGGTGGTAAACGAGACCAGGGAGTCATTAGTTTAACTTGAAACATAACCCAAATGCTCACTTCGCGGTGAACAGCATTTTTCAAATAGCCATTCAAATGTCTTTAAAACGTGCGAACGTGGATTTGCCACCGAGTAGCAAACAAAAAAAAGTGCCAAAAAAGTCATCAATAATCCGGATAATGATTTTGTTATACGTCTACGAGATTTTGACCGCTCTCAAATGTTTTATAAACGGACGATTCGAAATTGTTTAGACGTTTAGAAACATCAATGATTACCTAACGTTTAAATCGTATTTTAAGCGCTTAGTATATTTTTAATTAATCTATACATATGGATAAAATCGACAGTTCTAAACTTTGTACAACACAGCACTCTTTGCAGAAGTGATGATTGATGTCCATATACTCTGTGAGAGTTGCTTTTTTGATGAATTTTAGAGAAGTA
Organism: Venustoraphidia nigricollis; assembly: GCA_034508555.1. Taxonomy (NCBI): domain Eukaryota; kingdom Metazoa; phylum Arthropoda; class Insecta; order Raphidioptera; family Raphidiidae; genus Venustoraphidia; species Venustoraphidia nigricollis. The sequence goes on from JAVRKA010000350.1 coordinate 81,940, forward strand.
CTACAAATAAATCAAAATCGTAACGTAGTCTGTAATTGTACAGTTTTAAAGATTCCTAATCTTTGAAACGGCTGAACCGATTGTGTTGGCACTTCACAGAGAGGTAAACGATTATGCCAGGAGTGATCTAGGCTATATTTTATCCCAAAAATAACCCTTATGGTGGTGAACATGGTGATGGAAATCTTCATTAAGCATACGCTGTATCTCTGAAATTACTTAAATTAAAAAAATTAACACATGTTTGACGGTCTTTTGAACAAATTTGTTACGAAACAGTTGTTACAATGGATGTTTCTTAACAATCCTATAGTCTACTGTTTATTAAATGAAATTCACTGTATACGTCGATGGCCTGTCGAGCGTCTATAATCAATAATCTTGCTTACATCCGACGCGTACCAGAAATGAGAAACTATCCCTGGTTTTAGTCAGGCATAGCCCAACCAAAAAGACTGTAGATTTCAGATACTGGTATCCTCAAGTCCCTTATTTATGGTAAGCGGCGCATGCAAGACAATGCTTTTAAATACGAGGTGCTATCGTAATTACATCTAACGCATACTATAACTGAGAAATCAACAAATAGTTATTATGAACGAAGAACAGAATGGTTATAACATCGAAGACTTCCGGGCACCAGTGAATCTGATGAAATCGATCAAGCAATTAATGCTACACCCCAGTCGGTGCAACTATTCGATATATTACGATTGTGAAAAGAATGACTACGATGATCACGTCTGCGACCACAAGACAAAAACGTGTATGTCAGATTAAAGCGGTCATTATTATTGGGTTTGAATCCAAGATGTGGCTTAAGACTTTTTCCTACTGCCGCTCGCCGAGAAACGGTAAGTCCTGTACCGGGCATCTTGTTGAGGTTTTCCATGGTTTCACTTAGGAACAATGATCGTCAAATGTTCGAGGCTTGACGGTATTGGACGGTTGGTCGACAGGAGAACCATCCTTGGCTACATTGATGAGGATGAAATAGTTCCACAGGACAACCTAATAGCCAATTTTCTGGAGCTCATAAGAAGATTCAGATTATTTGCTGACTAGATCCTCGTAAAAGTCGAAGCACAAAAATCCTTTCAGGAGGTGGCGCATTTGGGCCAATAGACCACCCCATTGTATTTTAATCTTTTTTTGGGTCAACCTTGCTATCTGTGGAGTCGAGGCTTAAAACGAAGTCAGTAGCTTACGAAAAATTCGATATAAGCAGTGACGAGATTTGAAGCAAATATTTGCCAATGACTGTTGAGTCAGCCTTGCTATCTGCGGAGCGAGGCTTAAATCGAAGTAAGTGACGAATGGCCTACGAAAAATTCGACATAGGCAGCTATGTCTTTCGACTTCAGATTAGTAGAGCATTGTTCATCATCGCAACACAAAAGTCAGTGTACAGCACGAGAGTAAGTACCCCATACACTATAAATACCTGGCAGGTGTGACTAATGGTTTATAGTGCTTTGTGATTCGATGCCGACATTGGACCACACCGATACCTGTTAGCGATAGCCACTGTCAAATATCATCAACGATGCACTGGTCCATTGGATTCTCTACCTACATCGTTGTGTGTGTGAGATCCGACCGTTTTGTTTCTACGCGGCGATTTTTGTTTAAATTCTTCTATCAAAACTTATCCTGGATGTGGTTTATTAAAAAAATTAGAGCTTAAAAAAACTAACACACGGTTTTACGAACTAAAAGATGCAAAATAATTTGACAACAAAATTAGCTTTACTCTAAAAAGCTAGAGTGCTATCTACTTAAATTTTCATGATAGCAGGGGGTGAATTTCATCTTCAAAGATACCTTTACAAACAAATAAACAGGTGAAGCTAATAACAGCGGTTTAATCGGCATTTTGTACCCCGAATCTATTTGCGAACGCAATAGTTAAGGCTTCAATCTCATCATTAGGGTATTTTCGGAATTAAAAATATTCCTCGGTTAGAATTTTCTATGAAATTTCGTATCCTAATGACGATTTTCCCAATTATTATAATAATTAATAGCCCTGTATCTCGTAGCTCTGAATTATTGTAATAATGTAAACAAGATGTCTTACTTTGTTAGATATTAGAATTATTAGATATTAGAAATTAAGGATTTGTATTAGTCGAGATACAAAACCAAAGAACAGTTAGCGATAAATCCTCCATGGACGTGTCTAGGTCGTCCGGTGCTAAGAACCATTTTTCTATTTCAATAAAAAAGACATTAAAACAGTTGATGCGCGTTAGACGTGTTTTTGTTACACAAGTTTGCAATTAATTTTTTTTCGCAAAAAAATACTGCATTTGTTCGACCTTCATGTAATTGATTTAGTTTTTATGTACTTTTCGAAATTTACAACTATTTACTTTCTTGCGCTGTTCTTCTGACAATTCTGTCTTTGGATGAAAGAACCGTGCAATGATTACAATTTGATTTCGGTTTAATTACAAGAAGAAATTAAGATTAAAAAAATTGTGGTTTATTTTAGTAATTCCCTTTTTAATACTTTTATTAGCTTCATCGGTTTGTTTGTTTGTAAAGAAATCTTTGAACGTGAGGTTCGCAATTCCTCAATTTTATTTTCAATTTTAATTGGGACAAACTTATTGAATTATTGTATTGTCATCGGTTCTTGATAAGTGTGCAAAGTTTCAGTTTAATCTGACGTTTTGAAGTGGGTGAATTTCACGTTCAAAGATTCCTTTACAAACATACGTTAAGCCATTTTATTTTTTTACCCTGAAGGTCCTGGTCAGGATAATGGGACAAACTTAAATTATTGTCTTGTCATCGGTCCTTGACAAGTGTGTTAAGTTTCAATTTAATCTAACGTTTTGAAGTGGATGCATTTCACGTTCAAAGATTCCTTTACAAACATACGTTAAACCATTTTATTTTTTTACCCTGAAGGTCCTGATCAGGATAATGGGACAAACTTATTAAATTATTGTATTGTCATCGGTCCTTGACAAATGTGCAAAGTTTCAGTTTAATTTGACGTTATCAAGTGGATGAATTTCACGTTCATTTACAAACAAACAAACATACGGATGAAGCTAATAATAAAAGCGTGTAAAAAATGCATTTGTATTCAATATTAAACGAATATTCGAACTGTAAATTCACGAAGCAATCAGACGTCACTTAAATATTCTCCCAAAAGGTGTTCAAAATGAGAGTGGTAAATAACACATCATTATTTACGAAATACCAACTGTAACTCGAGGGGTTTGAGTAAATAGAGACGTTAAAAGCGATTTAAAAACACAAAATAAGTGACGTTGCGGATGTGTGCGTAGCTGCAAGGGCCTATCATAAAACTCTAACTTATTGATACAATATTTAAATTTAGTTATTACACTTCTGTATTCAACATCTGTACAAACAAACCGTTCAAAACGGCCTAGAATTAAAGAACTGAAACTCAACTGTTTCGAATTACAGCGTAAAGCTTGTCGTCCACTAACAGCTTAGTTAAAGTTACGGTGATGGAAGGTTTGGTTGAGAATCATAAAATAAGCTTTACCAAAATTACGTTTTGAAAAATGTATTTTCAACATCAGGGCCTTAAGCTGATAAAATGGTGGTAAATTGTTCTAAAAATATACACCACTTGAGTAGCTTAAGGCCCGGAAGATGAAAATATTTTTTTCTAAACGTTGGCCACTAGCGTAACATTGGTAAAGCTTATTTCTTGATTCTCAAACAAACCTTTCTTCACCGTGACATTCTATTAGATCAAAACTACTATATACTGAAGCTTTAGTTAAAATTACGATTAGTAAAGCTCCAAGGATAATAATCTCTCATGGGAGTTATACTGAAATAGTTGTCACCTAAAACCAGCAAAAGAGTGGCGCTATTTGGTAGACTAACGTCGTTCTTTTGCTAGTTTTAGATTTAATACTTGGGAGACCGAGCTTTGCTCGGATCAATGGAAGATTTAAAGTTTTTGACATGTAAGAAAGTTATGAAACATTATAGAAAAAAATTCAAGAATACGCATATAAAATTTTGAGGTCCGATCTCTTGACTTACTGCCCAGAAAAAAGTGTATAGAGTGGGTCTAAAAAAGTATTGACTTCAAATCTTCAAGTTAAAAAAGCTTAAAGTAGAAAATTATTCAAATAAAAAGATACTGACCTTAAAAACTAGCCTCTTTTAGTCCAACTACTTTTGATAATCGAAACCTGTTTTTTTCTTTGTTTTTTTAATTTCAGTTTGTTTTTTTTTATATAGTAATCAACCAATATATGATAATTAATTAATACAAAGATTTTTTGAAACGCCACAAAATTTTAATTCGCGTTGTGAAAAAAAATACTTTAAAATCCAACCACATTTCAAACAATATTTCTATTACATTCGAGACTATGAATAAATTCATTTTCGATTGTTGTAAAAAATTCATTTCCAAAGAAATTATGACATTAAAAGTAGGTAACAAAAAGTTTCGGTCGATTTGATCGCGAATCGTTTTGAAACGAACGCGTATAATCGCGATTCTGTTTCAGTAACCTGATAAATAAAATGGCAGGTGAAATTGTACATCGCAGTACCTCTTACTTAGTTATATTATCGTAATATTATGTTTCATGTACCTACATGGACGCGACTTTTCTTAGACCTTGGTCACGGAAACGTTAATCAACCGGGATATCCATCTCAAAGTCTTCTCATTACAAATATCGTTCGAATTTCTATTGCTAGATTTTTGACGTGGAACTTGTATATCGACAACTGACGCACGATTTATTAACTACAGTAAGACCCCGCTTAACGCGGGAGATACGTTTCAGTAAGTTCCTAAGCTATCCGAAACAGCGCTAAACGAGGTCATTTTAATAGGTAGATAATAAGGCATAAGTGAAACAGAACCGAGAATAAGAAAATTTGTTAGTTTTTTTTTTGTTTAATTTTGTAACGCTTATTGTTAAATACTTTTTTATCACAATAATTACAGATTTATCAATTGCTAATATCGATTTTTGTTCATAACGCATTTATGAAAATCAAATAAAAGTTATGTTTGTGATAACTGATAAGGAAGGTTCCTCATTTTACATATTTTGTTTGTTGTGAAGAAGTCATCTAATGTCGTTTGCCTTTTTCTGTTTCGTTCAGCAAGCTGTTGATAGTAAAATATTGCAAAATATTGCCTTTTAACTACTATCAACATTTGAGTCATTTTGTATAACTTACGTTATAGTGGCTAAACTGTTTTTTTAGAAGAAGCTATTGCATTTATAACCTCAAAAGTAAAACGAACGCGTATGTGAAACGGTCAGCTGCTGCTTTTTTGTTCATCCACACGTTATTACTTTTTCAATTGTTCAATGCTATAATAAAAATAGTTGAAATCTAATTATCGCAAAATTCAATTGTCTTTTTATTATAAACTAACGCTGACTTTCTCTTGTTTTTTCTGTGGTCCGAGTATAAACCTTGCGGTAATCATTTTAATGTTATTAAATAATGTTATACCCACAGCGTTTTCTCGTACAGCATAATTTTCAATATAATTATTAGATAAATAAATCAATTTAATATTACCAGAAGCTGGATTTTTAAATAAAATATAATGTACATTTAAAGAGAATTTATAACCTATTTCAATAGCTTTACATATATTATAATTAACTTAAGAAGTGGGTACATAATGGTGTGATATTATGTAAATTACTTATTTTAATATTACGTTATAATAAGTAATAGTTTATTTATTATTTACTGGAAGTACTTCATTTAGTTACACGCTGTTTAATAATTATTTCTCTAAAATATTTAAATGTTGAACGTCTATAATCTACAACCTAAAATATGGAAACTTAAAATCGAAAAATGTATTAATGAAGTTCATAGCTCCATTATCCAAAAATCGCGTGGCATTTTCCGTGTTCTTAGGGTTCTGTACATCCAATAAAAAACGGAATCCTTATAGAATCACTCTAGTATTAGTCTATCCGCCTGTCACAGCTTATTTTCTCTGAATTTACTGGACAAAAAAAATGTTGTAATTTGGTACATATATCCATTATCCAAACAATTATAAAACATTTTCGTGTTTTTAGGGTTTCGTACATTTGATGAAAAAATGGAATCCTTATAGGATCACTCTCGCCTCTGGTCCGTCCGTCTTAGCTTATTTTCTCCAAATCTACTGGACGAAAAAAGTTGAAAGTTGGTACATATATAGAATTAGTTGACCTAATCACAGACGAATAACATTAATAAACGAATTCCGGTTTTGGGGACTGATTTTGAAGATCAAAATAAAAATATATTTTTAAGTGCATCATGTGACGTATCAAATGAAAGGGCTCGTTATAAGAAATACAAATATGTATATATTTTTATAAACGTTTTGAAAAATAGTAGGAACTACTTTATAGCTGTCAGACCCAGATTCGTTCGGATCCGTAGTAGCTCGGGCTAATTTGCTCAAACATAAATCGGGAAAAGCTAACCAACTTCGAAAATTGTAAATAGTTCACAATCACCCATATTTGCGTAACAGTAAATTTTATGATGCCAGAGCTCTCACTTTTGGAAAATTTTTGTACGACTATATATTTCTTAAGTAAAACACTCCGTAAATAAACTGAATTTTCAAATCTTTCTAATATAAACCATCTCATAAAAGCTAAAAGATAAATTTTTAAGTTTGACCAGCGCCTGGCCTCTTTTACCGTAGTTCCAGAGCACGCGTTGGGCGGCGCTGTGGAAGTTAAATGTCTAAAATTAAGTTTTCGACAAGAAATGCATGTTATTTTAATACGTGAAATTAGCATAACAGTTCTTGATTGTGACAATGTCACACGGGCGCTCCACCGCGGCCCGCCGTGGGTCGTTAAAACAACATACATTTCGTACGCGATGCGGTGCGTTGAATGGTTTATGGGCGCGCTTATAAATTATGTTTGTCTGTCGGAGGCTTCGCCCCATTTGTCATTGTCAATGTATTAACTGCATACAAGAAGATTCTCTCCTCATAGCCTGTTCTAAATTATGTGCGATCCGGCATTGGATTTTATCCACTGAATTATGTGTGACGGATTTTGATTAGAAGCAGGGAAACAGAAATTTAGTAAACAATTTCTTAATTGATTTTTACTATTAGTATTTAGGAGCAGGGGAACAGAAATTTGGTAAACAATTTCTTCAATTAATTCTATTAGTATGTGATTTGAGATTCAGATGGAGCAGGAGAACAGAAAACGGGATAACAATTTCTTATATTATATAAGTACTTGAATTTTCACTATTGGTGCGCTATAGTGTTGAAAATTGTAGAGAATAGAAGTCCACGTGTTCATAATATGTTACGATTGTATTTATGGGTTTCGATTTTAATCAGAAGAACAGAAATGAACACGATGTAGAAAACAGAAAAATTATAACATATTTTAACCATGTTTGGTGGTGTAATTACAAATTGCGTCTTTAAGACAGATCAGGAGAACATACATTCATATAGCAATTTCTAATTGTATTTGAATTATGTGTGTAGCGATGTTTTCTTTGCAGCAGGAGAGCAGAACAATATTGCAGAGTTCTTCTATGTGTCAAAGTATTGAGTGAACTGAATTTTAATTTTGTCTACCTTGATTTGGAACAGGAGAACAGAAACTGAACAATTAAAATGTGAAGGACTTGTTCGACTTTATCTATTTAGGTTTTACTTGAATCAGGAGAACAGAAATTTAAAATTTTTAATATTTCAAAATCAAAATATGCTACAGAACAGCATCCTATTATATTTCGGGATCAGAAGAATAGAAGGTAAACACTAGATGTTGTCGGACTGTTTGATTGTATCTATCTAAACTTTAACAAGTACCAGGAGAACAGAAATGTACACTATCTAATGTGTATTTCACAATTAAAATATTTTAAATGCAAGCAGCGTTGTTGCATTAAATTAAATCGATTTAATTTAGTGCTCCAAGATCTCGAAGTATCATTTTCTTTGGCATTTGAAAGCGAAAACAAATTATTAATAATTTGCCGCTACAATACAAACAAGAGACTGGTGTTTATGTCTTACTTTACTAAATTACAATGTTAATCTTAAGAAATATTTCGTTGTTCAAGAAAATATGCAATATGCATTCCAACATCCTGACATAGTTAATTCGATTATATTATTATTAAACTCATGACACGGTATTTACGATTGGGAAATTTTAATTTGGAATTGTGTTTTCGTCATTACTTTAATAGATAATAGGAATGTAAATAAAATAATTATATATTTTAAAAATGGAAACCAACACATTTTTATTATTATATCATGGCCGCCTAATTATTTCACTGGAAATTAAATTGAGTTATTTGAAATCTCTCACGTTCTGTTTATATAATAATTAGAAATTTAATTTATTCAAATTGGCGTAGTTCTAAAGGCTGAACCACCCTCAAATTACGATAATTAATTTAATATTTAAGCGCTAGAGATCTTTGGGATGTCGTTGTTTACATGACCGTTATAATTCCAGACTAAAACTGGATGGATTTATTTATTAGTGTATTTACCATATGGCAACATACACTATTGGCGTCGGTCGGATGGCGGGACCTAGGGGTCGGACCAAATTTTCTCGACGTTTCATAAGCTCCTAAACACTTTGGCACCATTTTTAAAAATGTTTATATATATATGTATATATATATTTATATATATATATATATATATATATATATATATATATATATATATATATATATATATATATATATATATATATATATACGTATATATATATATATACGTATATATATACGTATATATATACGTATATATATACGTATATATATATACGTATATATATATGTGTGCGGGCAATAACTTTCGAAAGAGTTAATTGATTTTAACGAAATTTGGCCCACGTGTTGAAATCCATCACCGCAAGAAGCCTATTTAAAATGGGCGTAATCGGGCTATTTTAAGGGTAGTTTTTAGGGGTTGAAAAATGTTTTTGGGCCCCAAAATACCGAAAAAATTCTCAGAATCGTTTCAAAATTGATATTTAACCCTTTAGTAGTAATTAAAAAGTGTTCCTAAAATTTTAATAAAATCGGGCCGACAGGACCGGACTTACAAATTTTATGAAAATACTAGTTTACAGATAGTGAATTATTTTCTGAAAGTTGTATATAATTTGGTATAGAGGTTCGATTGATAATAATATTGCAACTGAGAAAAAAATGTTCTTTTAAGGGGTGTATTAAGGAGCCAAATTTTTATTTTGCCCAAAAAACCAACTTAAGTTCGCATAACAAAGCCACACTGCTTGTATAAGCAAATACACTATATTGTCGGCAGGGTTTTGGCACTGCGACCCGGGTTTTTTTATTTTGTCATCTGCAACTTATGGTTGTCTATGCCAACATTTTGGTTATTCTTTGGAAAAAATAATGCGCAATATATAAAACTTATTTAAACGCTCGATATCAATTAAACACTCAAGGTTAGTAGAATACTATAGGTTGGGCGTTAACATTATTGAAAATTGTAACTAGGCAAGACAAGACCTTTTTCCCAACTCTAAAACATTTATTATTATATTATAATTGAAAATATAAATATGTAAGAAAAGACTCGGATGAAATTAATAAAAAAAGATTGCCTGTTTGCGTTGCTATGGAAACGCGTAATCAAGTTCTATGGTACGGTAACGCGTGAAATCCATAATCGCACACTCGTAGAAAACTGTTAACCGTTGCCATAGTTTCCAGTCAGTCGAGCAGAAGAATAATTGGATTGGGTTGGCTTTGACTTTATTAAATACCTCGTCACTACATTATTTATACAGATGATGTTGGCCGTCAAAATCGGTGGACGCATTTAAATAAGTCGCAGTTTAAACGCTCATATTATAATACAGGCTTACATATATTATGTAACCGGCTTTGTGCGTTACATAAAAGCACGAGGGGTGAATTGACTTCGGCTAAATATTAGAACAACATGTTTATATTTCTGGACCAGGAGAACAGAAGTTAAACACTTAAATTGAACCTTATTAATTACAATAATTATTGGATAATTATATAAAGATGATTAGAGGATTTTGGATCAATAACTTAGTGAAGACGAATTATCATTCGCAACGTTTCGTATCTTACATTGATACTTCATCAGGCGCTCATAACTAACTCTCTTAACATTTTCAGCTGAAATTATCTTGTTAAATTCATTGTCTAATAATTATAACAAACCTAACTTAGTCAAGACGAATTATCATTCGCAACGTTTCGTATCTTACATTGATACTTCATCAGGCGCTCATAATTAACTCTCTTAACATTTTCAGCTGAAATTATCTTGTTAAATTCATTGTCTAATAATTATAACAAACCTAACTTAGTCAAGACGAATTATCATTCGCAACGTTTCGTATCTTACATTGATACTTCATCAGGCGCTCATAACTAACTCTCTTAACATTTTCAGCTGAAATTATCTTGCTAAATTCATTGTCTAATAATTATAACAAACCTAACTTAGTCAAGACGAATTGTCATTCGCAACGTTTCGTATCTTACATTGATACTTCATCAGGCGCTCATAACTAACTCTCTTAACATTTTCAGCTGAAATTATCTTGTTAAATTCATTGTTTAATAATTATAACAAACCTAACTTAGTCAAGACGAATTATCATTCGCAACGTTTCGTATCTTACATTGATACTTCATCAGGCGCTCATAACTAACTCTCTTAACATTTTCAGCTGAAATAATCTTGTTAAATTCATTGTCTAATAATTATAACAAACCTAACTTAGGCAAGACGAATTATCACTCGCAACGTTTCGTATCTTACATTGATACCTCATCAGGCGCTCATAATTAACTCTCTTAACATTTTCAGCTGAAATTATCTTGTTAAATTCATTGTTTAATAATTATAACAAACCTAACTTAGTCAAGACGAATTATCATTCGCAACGTTTCGTATCTTACATTGATACTTCATCAGGCGCTCATAACTAACTCTCTTAACATTTTCAGCTGAAATTATCTTGTTAAATTCATTGTCTAATAATTATAACAAACCTAACTTAGTCAAGACGAATTGTCATTCGCAACGTTTCGTATCTTACATTGATACTTCATCAGGCGCTCATAACTAACTCTCTTAACATTTTCAGCTGAAATTATCTTGTTAAATTCATTGTCTAATAATTATAACAAACCTAACTTAGTCAAGACGAATTATCATTCGCAACGTTTCGTATCTTACATTGATACTTCATCAGGCGCTCATAATTAACTCTCTTAACATTTTCAGCTGAAATTATCTTGTTAAATTCATTGTCTAATAATTATAACAAACCTAACTTAGTCAAGACGAATTGTCATTCGCAACGTTTCGTATCTTACATTGATACTTCATCAGGCGCTCATAACTAACTCTCTTAACATTTTCAGCTGAAATTATCTTGTCAAATTCATTGTCAAATGTTATTATAACAAACCAAGTCTTCATCTACAGTAATAACTAAATAAATAATATACCGTAAATTAGTACAGGCTAAAATTGACCAAAATACATCTATTCAAATTATTGGATAGTTTCCCCATCCTTATAACGTGGCAGTACAGACACAAGCATTGACAAAACTCACACACAGACACACTGACTGTACTGACTGGTGAACACAAAGTTGATATTTTCTCGCTGGTGTGGAGCTGAGGAATTCTCATTTTCCCATCAGCATTAAATCGAGCGGAAAATAACACTCGGGCTTTAGAGGAGCTATGTTCAGTTGTGAGCTGTCGGCGGCGACGCAAACGGACAGACGGACGGACGCGCACAGCTTTACGCCTGCCGGTGACAATGCAGTAAACGGTTCCCGTGAATTGAAGCTATCTCACTCTTCCATTGATCTTTAAAACAATTGCAAATTACAAGTATTCGCTCATCAAGACGCTGAACGCCTGGTACTTCCAAAATGGACTTTGAGAATAATTCATCAATTATAAATTACAGACTGTGAATTGAAGCTATCTCACTCTTCCATTGATCTTTAAAACAATTGCAAATTACAAGTATTCGCTCATCAAGACGCTGAACGCCTGGTACTTCCAAAATGGACTTTGAGAATAATTCATCAATTATAAATTACAGACTGTGAATTGAAGCTATCTCACTCTTCCATTGATCTTTCAAACAATTGCAAGTTACAAGTATTCGCTCATCAAGACGCTGAACGCCTGGTACTTCCAAAATGGACATTGAGAATAATTCATCAATTATAAATTACAGACCGTGAATTAAACCGTGAATTAAAGCTATATCACTCTTCCATTGATCTTTCAAACAATTGCAAGCTCAAGTATTCGCTCATCAAGACGCTGAACGCCTGGTACTTCCAAAATGGACTTTGAGAATAATTCATCAATTATAAATTACAGACCGTGAATTAAAGCTATCTCACTCTTCCATTGATCTTTCAAGCAATTGCAAGCTCAAGTATTCGCTCATCAAAACGCTGAACGCCTGGTACTTCCAAAATGGACTTTGAGAATAATTCATCAATTATAAATTACAGACCGTGAATTAAAGCTATCTCACTCTTCCATTGATCTTTCAAGCAATTGCAAGTTACAAGTATTCGCTCATCAAGACGCTGAACGCCTGGTACTTCCAAAATGGACTTTGAGAATAATTCATCAATTATAAATTACAGACTGTGAATTAAAGCTATCTCACTCTTCCATTGATCTTTAAAACAATTGCAAGTTACAAGTATTCGCTCATCAAGACGCTGAACGCCTGGTACTTCCAAAATGGACTTTGAGAATAATTCATCAATTATAAATTACAGACTGTGAATTGAAGCTATCTCACTCTTCCATTGATCTTTCAAACAATTGCAAGTTACAAGTATTCGCTCATCAAGAGGCTGGTCTCCTGGTGCTTCAAAAATGCACTTTGAGAATAATCCATCAATTATAAATTGCACATAGTTTTCTGTGCTGGAATTTTAGCAGGAATTCTCCTTTGCATCGTCTGGTATCCAGAATTGGATCTCAAATTCAAGGCTACTAGAGAATTAGAAGGTTGGGCGTAAGAATAGCCTCTGACGCCCAACCTACTAATATTCTAATAAATGTTTTGGAGCTACGATTCAATTGTAGCTTATCCATATGCAAGACTACGCTATAACATGGCCACGTCTGTGATTGGTTGAGTCGATTTGTTTACGTTATCGGTGATGTAAACAATTGACTCAACCAAGCCATGGACATCGGTCCTTGGCATGAATTAAAAATATTAAAATCATCAAAGGTCCAACTGATAATATTGATTTAAACTTCAAAGGTATGGATTAAAATTTTGGGATCATCGTTTGGTTTTGGATTAATCAATCCAAACACCACTAATTCCAGTTAGACGTCACGAAATTTTGGGAATATTTATTCGGCTTTGGATCAGTTAAATTATTTTGACAGCTTGAATAAATTTAGTGGAACCTCTGCAAAGGATTTAAGCGAAACAAACAGCAAAACCCTGAATAAATAAATCGTTTACAACTAACATACAAGAGTTTGTCAAACGAGTGACAGAGACAAATGCATGCGCGTGTTAGAATGAGTGACAAAGATCCGATTACATGTAACAAGTGAGGTGTGTGTGTTTTCAGCAAAGGGGTGAAAAACAGAGACCGACGCCGTAAGTTTCGTGCGCGAACGACAGAGAAAGACGATTAAGGGTTGCGATGCGAGGGTGGGTGTGACGTTAAGGGGGTGTGGTGTGCTGACAACAAAACACCATCGGGTTTGTCCTCTTGTCTATTTATTATCGTGAAGTGTCGCACTTCGGCAATGTGTTACAGGCGATCGGTAAGTTCCGTATATCCGATAAAAATGGAACCGTTATAGGATCACTCTCGTCTGTCACAACTCATTTTCTACGAATTTACCCGATGAAAAAAGGTGAAATTCGGTACGTATGTAGAGTTAGATGACCCAATCACGGACGTATAGCGTATTTAATCGAATTCCGATTTTGGAAGCTGATTTTGAGGTGGAAAATTAGAAAATTATAAAAGAAAATTTAAGTGCATCGTGTGACATATCAAATGAAAGGGTTCGTTATGAGAAACTATATTTTTTATAATTTTAAAATGCAAAGTTCAAAAGAAGAAAATATGCAAAATCAAACATCCTCCCCGTATTTTCGAAACTAGTGATCCTGAAATTTTGAAAAAATAGGAAATATAGAGCCTCACTCAAAGTTTACAGGAAAACCTAAACGAAAATTCTAAATCTTAAAGTTCTCACGGAAAACATAATTGTATACGGGACTCTCTCCAAGAGTTCGATTCGAACTTGACCGCTTTTTTTCATCCAGGAAACCAAATCAGTGTTAGCATACTCCAAATCATGAATTCCCTAGGAGGTGGTATCCTCCCTAGGAGGTGGTATCGTCCCTAGTAGACGCTGGAGTCGTCCATGGGATCTTTATGATTTTTAATAGATAAATTAGATACAGATAATATGCAAAAATAAATTAATATTTTAAATAAAATTACATATTATAAACTACGGGTGCGTTCGAATTTTTTCTCTCCTAAAAGGGTCGCTGGTTAAAAAAAGGTTGGTAGCCTTTGCGCTAAATAATTTGTTTGCGCATTTATAAAAAAAGAACAATCTGTTTAAAATAACACGTTATTACCGTGTTGTAATAACAAACATTAAAATTATTAAACATGACATAAAAAAAGTTGACATGGAATATTATGGTATGTCGCTTGTCACCCCACAAATACTCATCATCCCCCCTGTGTAATGGCTGTATCAATGTCCTGCATGTATTGCCTATATTATTTATTAGGGGTGTGTTATAGACTAAATTAACGCTTCGTTCAAAAATATACGAAAACAAATGCATGACGCGAATATTTAGTCTCCTCATCTGATTTAAACACATCCAAGAATTAAAAATAACTAAACGTACTAGCGCTAGAGCTATTAAACATTTTTGGGTAGGTATTTGAGGCACTGTGATAATTTGTATACAATAACTCTTTAGTAATATCCGAATACAAAAACACAGATTTGGCTGAAAGATAGCGGGGCTTAACCGACTTATCAAACATATTAATCGCCTGAAAGGTAAAATGCCCCACCGAAACGATCTGTCTTTTTGAATATATCTATTTTGAGTTACCCATATTATTCTGTTTAAATTTCAATGTGCCTCAAATATATTTTTTAAATCTTAAAAAATATAATTTTGCTAGCATTTGGCTAAGTTTTAGACCCGATTAAAAAATCTGGCTTCTTTATTTTTCGACTCCTTGAATACTAAATTTCAAGATATTAAAATTTCAAAACGCCTCAAGGGCTTTTTATTAAGCCCCGCTACCCTTCAGCCAGGTCTGTGTTTTTGTATTCGGATATTACTAAACAGGTATTGTACAAATTTTCATAATGCCTCAAATACCTACCCAAAAATGTCCCACAGGTCTCGTATAGTATTGCTTTAGAGTTGGGTTACTCAGATCTGAACCGGTTCAAAGAGCCGACTCCGACAGAAGATCCGTGAGAGCCGACTCACTTTTTTTTGAGCCGACGGATCAACGGATCCGCATACCTCAGTGAAACACTTAACACACAGAAGCACATTTTACACTTACGTATCAGTTCTTGCTTTGCTGCATCTGTCAGCTCAAATGGCTCATGCATCACATGTTTGGCTATGCATTCTTGATTCTATACAGGTCGTGATATGATTGACTGAACTAGGCAACTCAGTGGCAGACTGCAGTAACATATTCAAAGCTCGGCTCTTTTTGAACCGGTTCTGTGAGCCGGCTCACATACGGGATCCAGATGCAAAGATGCAGATCACTAAAAAGACCCGTTTTTCCCATCTCTTTATTGCATTCACTACGGATTTTAATAAAGCATTGTTATTATTTGTTCGATATTTGTCCAGCCCTGTCTGTGAATACCATGCGATCATTTACTTATGTCCATTAACCAATAACGTCCCCCATTCAAACAACAACACATTATAATATGAAATCATTTGTACGAATTAGAAGGGGACGGATGGGCACTCCACTGCGCGTCTGTCTCCTGAACTATTTATCAAAACCCACCGAAACAATATTGAACGTATTAGCACCCCCATTTGCACTCAAATCCCGACCGGATTTCTATATACCAATAAAATATTTATTACTTATATTAAATCAATCTTAATTTATGACTGCGTACAGGCTTAACGATTACATTTATTTTTTTGAGTAAATACAGCACAACCTCGCGATATAACAAAGCTGAAGGGAATTAGAAAATATTCGTTATAGCAAGGAATTTGTTACAAGGAAGCTTGTTAAATAGAAGTTGGTCTTAGATTCGTTTTTAACCGACTTCAAAAAAAGGAGGAGGTTCTCAATTTTTTTTATTTTTTATGTATGTTCCCCGATTACTCAAAGACGCGTTAATCGATTTGGAAAATTATTTTTTTGTTTGAAAGGGTATACATCCCAGGTGGTCCCATGGTCATCAGGTCAGGATCTGATGATGGAACCCTGGAGAAATCGAGGGAAATCTTCAAAAATGTGCGAAATCAAATCCACCACTAAAAAGTAAAAAATAAAAAAACTTAAAAAAAAAAAATAATAATCTCTTTCAAAAAAATCACTGAAAAGATGAAAATAATGAAATTTTGAGGTCGGTGGCAATTTAATACGTATAATTAAAAGTTCTAGTAATGAAATTGTCACCAACTCAAAATTTCATTATTTTCATCTTTTTAGTGATTTTTTTGAAGAAGGTTAATATTTTTTTAAAAGTTTTTTAACAGGGTAAGAAAACTTCTTGAAGCAGTTTGTGATAGTTCTTTCACTGATAACTGATTTAATTCCAAGCTTTGACAATCATCGTCTACATACTTAATGATTTTTCGTTTCTCTGCGACGGTTAAGGAACACCTTTTTCGTTTCTCAGTCGCTGCAACTTTAAATTTTCAAACAACAGTGACCAACAGTAGTGTTTACATTACTTTACATCAAACAAAAATGATTGTCTTACAAAATTCGTTAAAAAGAGGTTTTTGACAAAAAGTATTCGTAATGTAGAGGTTCTAAGAAATTTTAAATCGACGAAATAGTTATATTGAGGCTCGTTATATTAAGGTTGCAGTGTATAATAAAAGATAGCTACAGTTTGCTATACAACTGTTAAAAAAAATTGCAATACATAATAATATTTTTAGCGCTAAGAACACAAAACGTAAGCGACTGACGTAAAATAGAGTAAATTAAACTTCAGCAGAAGACCTCCCCTCCTTTAAATTGTGTCACCGTTATTTGGAAGGTGGGAAGCGACGGTAGTCCTGTAGGATACGAGGACGAACGCTAAAGGTATTTTATTATATAAAGAATAATAGAGGTAGGTTTGTACATTGTACGGAGTCAATCGTCGGTAAAAACAAATAAATTCACGGCGTAAGTTAAATTGTGAATCGTACTTAGAGGTCGACAAATGTAGTTCTCTTAGGGGAGACTGGGGATCGTTTCAACATACCGAGAAACTACTGCGGAGTTTTAATTCTTCACATAATGTGTGGTTTAAAACATTGTGATAAATTTAGAGCCTGAAAACTATGTCGGGTGCGCTAAATGATTTCGGTTAATATTTAAGGCTCTCGGAACGTTCTGAATTTAAGCGACACTACGAGGCTAAAAAATGCTATTGCAAGGGTGCGACTGTTAGTTGATTACTCTAAATTTTGGAAAATATTTTAAAGATTTGAAAAACTTTACCGAAAAAGGAAGAGTCACTTTAGGTTCGTGACGGAACAATTTTGTGAAATAAGTACGAATAAGATCGCGATGTGACATTGAAAACGTATGTTTTTTGGCACAATTAATGTCAACTTTTTTCTAGTAAATCGTACCTACATAAATTACAAAAGTAGTCCATTAGAGACCTAGATTCGTCCTTTAACTTCCTTATAGAGAAAGAATTTCGAATAAGTCTACAATCAGCAAAAGCCCTAGCTATGGTTTCAATTGAGAGCATTCCGACAGCCTTAAAAAGCAGATGTTTTATCCACGAGAAATCGCGTTTACAATTTAGTAACCTGTAGTCAGTGTCGTAAAAGTATAAGCGCTCCGATGCTATCTGGCGTACTAACATTACTACCGCCCCGTGTATTCTGTTTGGCACTAATACACTACATGCACTATATAGGCACTATATATATGTAGTACACAACAATAACACTAAAATACTTCAAGTGTGAAAGTGGAATCCGCAACACAGAGGGCGTTTTCAGTTTACGGGTTATATTTTGTATAAAGTTCACTACGACGGTACAAACGGTTCAGTTACAGGTTCGAACGAGTCCCATAGCTGCTGAACGACTGATGTACTACTTAATCTTAGCCATGGAAAAATAACTCTGGATTTGAGTAGATTTTTCAGATGACTGAATAATAGATTTGAAACTTAATACAGCTCCCGAATTTTAATCCGTTAATTGGCTGTAAAACAACGGTATCCCTACGACCCTGGCTATTCTCAAGGTATGTCCATTTCCCCTTATGTTTCTACAGAAATTAGTATATTTTAGATTTTGAAAAACAAGTGGGATTTGACATATATAGACGAAGCTTACATCAAATGTAATGTTGAATCCGCCATTTTTTCATATAAATAGAATGTTGCAATGTTATTGTGTAAATTTCTGTCACCAGATGTTGTATCTTTTTTGTCAATTCGCAATAATCATAGTAGAGATCTATTTGATGTATTGATTAAATTAAAAAAATAAATAACTAAAACACAAAAATTGGATTTAAATAAATACGCCTGACCACCACGATATTTAAATACTGAAATTCATGTCACGCAATTCAGGGGTTTCAATCTTCGTTCGTGTGGTGTATACTATTTTTCTTTATACTCGGTCAAAAGTACATAAAAAGACCAATAACTTTCAAGTAAGCAATTTTGAGGTTATATTGCTGTTAGCTACTACTGGTTGGCGGCAGTCTCACGTATCAGTGTGCACGAAAAAACTCTTTCGTCCCGCTGTTACTTTCTTTCAACCCGCTGTTATAGATAGCATGTGCGTAATTCCAGCAGTGCATAAATGTTAGGCTTTCTGTCTTAAAATCAAAGCCCAAAGTACATACTTTCAAACGAGTATAAAGAAAATTATGTTAAACTTGTTTGTTCCTTCTGCGTCCCTAATAGAAACTTAAAACAAAACAATACTGTGGTCGACAATGGAGAGTATTAATTAATTATTGTCTCAAATAGACCCAAAAATAATTGAGTTAAAATTTATGAAAGAATCTCGCTTGGATTCGTTCATTTTGTGCGAACGACAAACGGCCATATTATTCTATTAGTACAACAAAATGGCTGACATGTATACAATGCAGTGGTGCCAACTGAACTACCTAATGTATTGTTGTCAGTATAAAAGGTGTATGTGTTTCGTTCTCGTGTGACAAAAGAAAAATATCCCCCAAACGTAATTGGTGATTTACTTTTAGTGGAAAACAATTTCCACGCCGGTTTGTCGTCGCCTCATCCCGAACCGTCGCAACAATAGCGGAAACTGGAGGCGGTGCGGGGGAGGGCGTTGGTAGTTAAACGATTTGCCGCTAGCTAGAGCTGCTAAACCTACAAGACAAGTGACTGTCGACGACGTGCTGTATTGCACACATACCGAGGGTTGGGGGTGGCAGCGATTTTTTTTTAGCATTTTCGTAGGTTCCGGACATATAGCAGCATCATAGGTTTTTTATTTGATTTACCATACATTGTGTATATATAAATATCAAAGGTGTATTTGTTGGTTAAGTTTTGAACTCTCACAAAACATGTCGGTAATCCAGAGCTCTTCCGATACAAGTGCGTATTGGTTAGTTAACTTTGCGAACACTTCGGTCTGACTAACAATAGGGATGTTGACTATTTTTGGGAAAGTGTTTTAAATCGTGCATAAGTACCTAATATAGCCACAAATATTTATTATTTTTATTTAAATACGACTCAAGCCTTAAAAATCATGTATTTTAAATCCTGTTTCAAATTTCGGTCCAAAACGCCAATACTTGTCACGTGACTGCCGTGATGTCAGACGGTCACACAGTAGGAGGTTGTGCTCATAAACGCTGGTAAACTGATGAGGTGATGAAAGGTTGTTTCGTAGTTGTTGCTATAGTTAGTAATTTGACGTTTTCTATAAACAAATAATAATAAATTACACACTCAATATTAACCAAACAATGAAGCCTTTTTACAGCGTCTGATGCTGTTCATGATCCTCTGACGTCATGCGCTCTGATTGGTGTTCGTAATCATGTGACTTGAGAGCGATTTAAATAGGTTTGATTTATTAAATATTACTTAAATTCCTTAAAAAAAAGGAAAAATATTGTGTTTTTAGTATTTATATCATAGAAACTACCAATTAACGTTAAAATTGTTTTTATTTGAATACAGTCAACATCCCTATTCTAAGATGAATGTAAAACTGATAAAATCATGTCCGAGAATTTGACCAAAAAACACGCAGCTGTGTCCGAAGAATTCTGTATTACCGACAGACGCTTTGAAAGTTCAAAATCAATTCAAAACGTACCAACACATCTAATAAACGTTTATATACGTTGTTAAAATTGAAATTTAAGGATGTATTCATTTTGGAAATCGGTCCGATATCTCGTTATGGTCTTCGTCCAACTAGTTGTACGCGAGACTCGTCCAGCAAATATTTTAAGGAATAATAACCGACCGTACTGTCTCTTTTAATTGCAATTAGAAAATTCAAAAATTCGAACCCAATTTGAATAAAACATTTCAACACAAAACGAAGCGAAATAAATATCTAAGTATATACGAGTATAAAAAAGCGACGATGTAAACGTTTGGCCAGCCTTGAATTAGAGTAAGGGTGGGTAGTAAAAGCGCGGGTCGTATAGAGTTGACAGTTTATAAATTGTCTAACATCAACCCCACCAAGTACCAGCCCCCAGTTTACTCTACACGTGTATATAGTTCCTATTATGCACCACTTTTCACTTCGGCGCAGTTATCGCGTAATAACCTTTGAATTTATGCTTTGTTTTGTAATCGAAAATATTTATTAAATTATATTCAGTAATAATTCAGAAATTCTTATTTGGCCTGATATCATGTGATATTAAAATCTGAAACAATTGTGACCCCATGGTCCCCCCCTTGGTGCCTGCGGGATTATTTCTTTTGAAAAAAAAAACACTTTTTACGTATCTACTTTTTAGTGTATTTGCCATATGGCAACATACACTATTGGCGTCGGTCGGATGGCGGGACCTAGGGGTCGGACCAAAATTTCTCGACGTTTCATAACCTCCTAAACACTTTGGCACCATTTTTAAAAATGTTTATATATATACGTATATATATATATATATATATATATATATATATATATGTGTGTACGCGCAATAACTTTCGAAAGAGTTAATTGATTTCAACGAAATTTGGACCACGTGTTGAAATCCATCACCGCAAGAAGCCTATTTAAAATGGGCCTAATCGGGCTATTTTAAGGGTAGTTTTTAGGGGTTGAAAAATGTTTTTGGGCCCCAAAATACCGAAAAAATTCTCCGAATCGTTTCAAAATTGAAATTTAACCCTTTGGTAGTAATTAAAAAGTGTCCCCAAAATTTTAGTAAAATCGGCCCGACAGGACCGGATTTACAAATTTTATGAAAACACTAGTTTGCAGATAGTGACTTATTTATTGAAGGGTGTATTTAATTCAATGTAGACGTTAGATTGATAATAATATTACAATTAAGAAAAAAAATGTTATTTTAAGGGGTGTATTAAGGGGTTAAATTTTTTATTTTGCCCAAAAACAAACTTAATTTCACATAATAAAAGTATAAAACCACACGGCCCTATACAAGCAAATACACTATATTGTCGGCAGGGTTTTGGCACTGCGACCCGGGTTTTTTATTAAATAGGTGCCGACCTCAAATTTTATTATTTTTCTTCTTTTGGTGACATATTTAAATCAGGTTAAATTTTTTAAAAGTTTTTATTTTTCACTTTTAATAGATTTACATACGTAGTTTGCACGTTATTAACCCACTTCTTTTTTTTTTGTATGTGAGTACAAAACTTATAACAAAAAAAACTACTGAACCGATTTAAGTACAATTTATGTGGGATCACTCTGAAAGTATGTTCTACTAAATAGAAAATAATCATTAAAATCGGTTTACAATTGGTGGAAATATCACGGAGCATACGTTAAAAAAATTACTGAACCTATTTTTGAGTAAAATTTATGTAGGACAAATCATTATAAAATTGGTTCACAACTGAGGGATATCTTACGGAACATATATATATATAAAAAAAATTACTGAACCTCACCCTCATAAGCTCACATTAGAAGTTTAACTTCTTTAGTTTTTAATATTATAATTACGGCGAAATTATTACACATTTTAAAAGGGCGCTTTGATGTTTGTATCATGTGAAAAATCTCACATGGACAGATCGTCACATTCATACCATAGTTTTATTTACATACTATAATCTATAGAAAAACAAAATGCAGCACACTAAAAGTTCTGTCCTTGTCAGTTTTATGTAATTTAGGAGACAAACTAATTTCCCCTTTATTTGCCAGTTCTACTTCCCCTCAATCTCTTACTTTTCTCAAACAGATACGTCTCTAAAAAAGTTAAACTTCAAAAATAAATAAAATGCTCTATAAAATAGGACAAGAATCATTAAAATCAGTTCACATCACTGATAGAAAGAGCTCAGAACAAATACACAAAAAATACAGGTCGAATTAAAACCTCTTCCTTTTTTTGTAGTTGGTTAAAAAAGTGACTTAGATCAATCAAATTCACAGGTCAGATATCAAGAAATCAAGGGCGTAGCTACCGCCGTATCTTATAGGGGGCCCCCAGGCCACGGGAGCCCCCAACGTACGTAAGCAAAAATTAATAAAAACTTCCCAATTTTTTTTTTATTTCAGAAATGACAAAAGTAAAAAAAAAGCAATTTCTTTTTTTCCCGCGTAAAGCGTGCGTTCAAAAGTTGGCAACATCCTACATCGGTTATCGCGGGCGGCAGAATTTCCCCGTTTAAGTCATTTATTTCAACGGGGGAAAGGCCCCCAAACAAATTTTTATACGGGGCCCCGTCAAGGCACGCTACGCTTCTGCAAGAAATATTAAAATTCTTAAAAGATGTGCCACCCGTCACCCTGTCGCTATAACCTGGCTGCCTGCAGATACATATTTCTTCTGAAAAAAAAATGATACGAATAACGTAACGATGAAAAACCCACGTAGATAAAGAAATAAAAGTTAAAAGTCGTCATTAAACGAATTCTTTTTCAATAGTGACTTTTAAAATAACTACATAGAGTATCACAATAAAACGTACATATAATATACATACAAAAATAATTCGTTGACTATCTATTTAATAATATGTGTAATTTGCCGCCGTGCTAAAATAATAACGCGGACCACATAAACAGGGGTGCGGCGTGCAGGCAGGCTGTACCTAAACACACATACATTCCATGCGCCGCTCTGTAATTACGTCTAATTGGTCGCCATTATAATGTGAACATAATGTTTAGAATTACTAATAGACACGTACATTATATAATGCGAAGAGATATAATTCAATAAGCATGTGCAACTCAAAGTCGACACTTTCTGTGTCATCATTGTCGTCGTGTCGCTGAAAACAAAATGGCGGTACAGTAAACTTCCCATAACGGAGCGTTAATAAACCATGTGGCCCTATTTCAAACTTTCTAGAACCCTTCCCTCCCTTCATATAGCCTAACGAAGTCTTTAAAGCTATAAGTCCCTTTTTTTTCAAAATTTTAGGCTCAGTAATTGCGGAGATAAGGGAGAATGGTCAATTTTCATCTATTTTTGTAAATAACTCTAAAGCTATTTATTTTAAAATTATAAAAAAAATATATTTGAGACACTTACTGCAAGATCTTTCATTTAATATGTCACACGGTATAGTTGACAAAACTTTTTTTTTTAATTTCCTAATTGCCCCCCATGTTCAAAATTTATTTGTTTACGTTATGCGTCCGTCTTATTTTGCGCCATACGTTCATATTTGGGTCATCTCTAACTGTTTTCGTACAGTAAATTCGAAGAAAATAAGCTGTGACAAACAGATATGAGAGTGATCTTATAAGGGTTTGTTTTTTGTACGGAACCCTATAAAAATGGCAACCTCCTTTCAGTTACTATTATTATTTTATATAATAATCTAACGAATTGTTACTTCACCATTTCCTGGATTAGAACCTGTGAGCTGGGGGTTTGTAATAGATGAGCCAACGAAACGTCCTGTAAACCTGGTTATTCTCAAAAATTATCCTAAAAACTATTGCGTGTTACTTTCTATAAATTGAAAAAAATATATTGTTCAAATTCAGTTTTGAAACATTCCGCCTTTTAATTCTTGCTCCGTAAAACTTCTTGGTTTCCGGGCTTCTACGCCATGGTCTATTGGTATTTCTATCTACAACTTACTGTAGACGAAACGTCAGGTAGAAATACCAATGGATCGCAGCCTACAAGTCTGGAAAACAAGAAGTTTTACAACAACGTCAGCCGTGAAAGCCAACAACACTTGAATATTCTTGCTCCGTAATTAAAAAAACAAATCACGAATAAATCTTCCACGGTGGGCAGAAAAAACAATAAAATCTATTTCCGTTAAAACAACAACATTTTTGGAGAGTTCAAAAACTCTTAAAATATTTAAAAGCAGTCACTATAAAGACAAGAGAGAAAGGAGATGTTTTGTACTCATTTAAAAAAATTATAATAATTTAAATCACATCAAATAACAAAAACAGTTCATTAATTATTTAACAACTAATTACTTATACACGTTTCCTCTGTGAAATATGTGATCCGAGTCGGCCGTGGACTAGAGCGCCGTCACTTGTTCGAAAGACAGTTGAATTAAGAAATTGTAGTGTCTTTAGACGACCATATTGTTGTCAACACCTCATAATATTCTTATGTTTTTATGGTACTTCGCTGATGTCACAGCTGTTTCTAAAGCTACCGTCACACTTCCAACTTATTAGTGTATTTGCCATATGGCAACATACACTATTGGCGTTGGTCGGATGGCGGGACCTAGGGGTCGGACCAAAATTTCTCGACGTTTCATAACCTCCTAAACACTTTGGCACCATTTTTAAAAATGTTTATATATATATGTATATATATATTTATA
This sequence comes from Venustoraphidia nigricollis, assembly GCA_034508555.1. Taxonomy (NCBI): domain Eukaryota; kingdom Metazoa; phylum Arthropoda; class Insecta; order Raphidioptera; family Raphidiidae; genus Venustoraphidia; species Venustoraphidia nigricollis. The sequence continues at coordinate 107,242 of JAVRKA010000350.1, forward strand.
TATATATATATATATATATGCGTATATATATATGCGTATATATATATATATATATATATATGTGCGGGCAATAACTTTCGAAAGAGTTAATTGATTTTAACAAAATTTGGCCCACGTGTTGAAATCCATCACCGCAAGAAGCCTATTTAAAATGGGCGTAATCGGGTCATTTTAAGGGTAGTTTTTAGGGGTTGAAAAATGTTTTTGGGCCCCAAAATACCGAAAAAATTCTCAGAATCGTTTGAAAATTGAAATTTAACCCTTTAGTAGCAATTAAAAAGTGGTCTTAAAATTTCAATAAAATCGGTCCGACAGGACCGGACTTTCAAATTTTATGAAAACACTAGTTTGCAGATAGTGAATTATTTACTGAAAGGTGTATTTAATTTGGTGTAGAGGTTTGATGATAGTAATGTTGCAATTAAAAACAAACTGTTAATTTAAGGGGTGTATTGAGGGGTTAAATTTTTGATTTTGACCAAAAACAAACTTAAGTTCATGTAATAAAACCAGACTGCCTGTATTAGCAAATACACTATATTGTCGGCAGGGTTTGGGCACTGCGACCCGGGTTTTTTTGAGACTTAAAAATGTCATCTGAGGTTTCCATATTTAGTTAAAAACAAATGGCATTCTTAAATCTAGATTTAAAGCTGAAAATCGTATCAAAAACCGAGCGTTAAAAATATGCAAGATCTTTTGTTCAGTTTTAAAATTAATAGGAATTCATTTTCTTTATATGGTTGACTTTCTTTTAAATTTTAGACCTAATATTTTCGAAGGTTACAGAGTAAAGGCGTACTCATAAGCTCACGGAGGAAGTGAAACTTCTTTAGAGTTATGAACTTGTTTCGTTGATGCATTATTCATGTTGCGTTACCAAGGTTTCTCTTGGATTTTCCTGTCGTTGAATCGTTAGAGACAATAATTCAAACAGACACGTCGCTAAAGAAGTCTCATTTTTTTTAGTATATTCAAACAGTATCTCACACACAATTTTTGTCGTTAATTTATTAAAATGTCCACTTTTTTGGAGAACACAACCAATTTTTTAAATAATTCCTGAAATGTCTGAAAAGAACATTATTCTATCTGCATTGCTAAATTTCAACTTCTTACATCTTGCTATTTAGAAGAGTTTTACCTAAAGCGTTTTTTACTATTTTAATACGAAACCCTTAAAATTACCACAGTTTGGGACACAGAATATCACCCAAAATCAACACAGATATTAATCTATCAGCATTCATTTAGTTTGAAACGTATTTCTGTATGTTTGTTTGTTTGTGGTATATTTTAAGTGGAGAATTTGCTTGACAAACTGTTAATTATTTACTGTGTTTAAAGTTATTTTTCATTAAAGTACAGTTTAAGTGGATCAACTTGTCATCGGGCGCTTTATTGGCGACTCTAAATTAACTTGTTGGCGCTCTGTTAATTATTTTGCATTCAATTTAATTTCAAACTTATATAAATTTAGAAGCTGCCCGGTCTGAAACTTTGACGCTACACGCTAAAAATTCAATATTTTTAACGAGTACTAAATCAAAAAGTGTTACAATACCTAGCTTTCTTCTAAATCATTTCTAAAGTCAGGTAACGATTTAATCACCGTTTGACTGAGCATTATGACAGTTAGCTGGATAGTTTCTATGCTAATTTGTTGTAACTCGCCACTAAATGGCGTCAGATGGAACCAAGGGCTCCACTACTGTTGTTGCTGCCCTGTTTCATCTCAATCTCGTGCAGAGCCGCGGGTAGCGGCTAGTATTGTTATAAATTCTAATAAATAGACAATGTTCATAACAGTTAATTAGTTATTAAGTCTTCACCTGAATGATTTATTAGATACTCCGTTCTCAACACAGGTATATTTTCTGTTCAGTTTAGTTTGGGCATAGCAGCGTTCTAAAAAAACAAAAATTACTACAAAAGAATTTGTAGCTTTCTTCAAAGAAAAAGAATTCGTTTGAAGAATGTATTTATTATATAATAAAGAGAATATAATTCAATTCCAACAAAACTTCGCGGCTTTTTCTGTTGAATTTTAAACGTTATTTGTTTGATAATGTGTTAATTACGTTAGTCAATTTATAAGAAGACTCAAAAACATTTACAGAATAAGAATTTTTTACACATAAAAATTCTGTTAAACTATTAATTCTTAAGTTTAACGCCAGGAAAAAAATTGTTACGCACGATTTTTGAAATATCTAAAAACGAAACGTATCGCGAATAATCTCAGAAACTATAGTGAACCGATTTGAAAAAATCTTTCGACGGTCTTTTGAACACATTAAAATGAGACGCTTTAATTGGCTAAAATGTTTTAAAAAAATAATAGCCGATAGCACGTGCGCTCTAGCGAAATGGAGATTCTAAAGTATTTCGATTCAATTTCATTAAAGACATGCAATAGTTCAGTACAGAAAATCAGCGGTATTAAACAATTAATTATAAGTACATGAGTCGTAATAAAGCAAACATATAATTACGCCGGTTAACGCTAAGCAGATAAGTTCGTTCTAAAATATAAATGCATCAAACGCTATGCACATTTAGCATTAATATTTATGCGGAGCTAATAGTAACTCTTCACTAAAGCAAATAATAATAATAATAATAATGCGTTTAACGTCCGTTTCTCGACTTTATGTCATAACAGACGCCATTCGCACCATTACTATTTTTCATTTTACCACTTCCCGTTTTTTTCTACATTTCTTAAACTTCAACTTATATAATAGCAATGGGCGAATGAAGGAATTACAGGAAATTAGGATAAGGTAGGTAATTTTTGAACTAGGAGTTTGATAGGTAATCGGCCATGGCCTCAAATAAGGAACCACCTCGATATTTATCTGGAATTAATTGAGGGAAACCATGGAAAACCTCAATCAAGATGGCCGGTACAGGAATTACCGTTTCTCGGCGAGAGGCAGTAGGAAAAAGTCCCAGCCACATCTGCCCCCGCCGGGAATCGAACCCGGACCTCCCGAATGCGAGTCTAGTGCTGTACCACTACTCTACCCAGCTCGGTTAAAGCAAATAAAACAATTGGCAATTTTATAATGGAATCCAATGACGTCACGTGAATGACTGTCTTTGGTTGTCCAACCAAATCTTAAACAAAATTACCGTAAATCGGGGCTACTTTGTGGCTGCAGGGGTAACTTTGTGACACCAGGTCTTAAGCAACAAAATCTGGATCCGGATACAATACCATTTAACCAAACATAGTTTTGGGAAGTTACTATTTGTAGAAGGGTCTGTGGGGCCTTTTATGAAGAGAATGCAGTATCTAAATACGATTTCAAGTCTATGTGTACTGGGCGTCATTTTTGATTTAAAAAACAGGTGTTTTCAGTTTGTCTGTATACTTTCTAGTGTGAGATAATAATAATAATAATAATATATTTCCAAAATCCTCTAGGAGTACATAAAGTATACACATGATCATGATACCTATGTTTACCTACAGGACCTATAGGGGGCACCAAGTACCCGTACATAGGTTGGTCCTTAACTTAAACAAAATAGATTAATAAACTTTAAAAAAAAAGAAACAAAAAGTGTGAGAATATCCTCACTTTCATATAATATAGAATTAGTAATTAATAATATTTGAAGAATATAACGAATAGGTAAGAAGGTGCTTTTAATTTATTTAAATCTCAATAGTTTTTATATAGTTTTTCACTGTATTTTTAACCCCTTTTTTACTGCAAGTTAGATTTTTAGCACTATTTGGCAGATGGTTAAAGTACTTTATTGCGTAATAGATGTAACTTCTTTAACCAATTGTTAATATGTTCTTTGGAAGTCTAATACTTTTGTGACGTCTGTTATTGGAATTATCCATAAATTCAATTCTAAGTTCACTGTATTGAAAAACAATAGAATTCAAGATAAAGATTTTCCTAATATCAAGGGGTCTGTTTCGATCTTGTTCATCTATTCCCATTATTTTTAGGATTCTCTTTTGTAGCCTTAATAATGGATATATAAAACCAAATTTTTTTTTAAAAATCAACTAAGTACAAGGTGTCTTATTGTTATTAACGACCATTTTGAACCACAGAGTTTAATTTTAGAATTTTTAATTTCGTTGTAGTAATTAGTTTAATTAAAAATCAAAGATTTCAAGGGTTACTTTGTGACATTAAAAAACCTGTCAAAAGTAACCCTCGCAATGTTAAGCAGATAAAATTCTATCAGTAATTATTTTATTGGGATTTTAACTGAAATTTTAGACTAATATTGCAAATTTTTCAGATCTAAAATGCCACGGACATATAAAAAGAAGCTTGGTAGTAGGATTTACAAAAATTACACTAATGAAAAAAAACCCGGGTCGCAGTGCCAAAACCCTGCCGACAATATAGTGTATTTGCTTATGCAGGCAGTGTGGCTTTATTATGCGAACTTAAATTGGTTTTTGGGAAAAATAAAAAATTTTACTCCTTAATACACCCCTTAAAATAACATTTTTTTTTCTTAATTGCAATATTATTATCAATCGAACCTCTATACCTTTCAGAAAATAATTCACTATCTGCAAACTAGTCTTTCTTAAAATTTTTAAATCCGGTCCTGTAAGGTCGATTTTATTAAAATTTTAGGGACACATTTTAATTACTGCTAGAGAGTTAAATTTCAATTTTGAAACGATTCGGAGAATTTTTTCGGTATTTTAGGGCCCAAAAACATTTTTCAACCCCTAAAAACTACCCTTAAGATGGCCCGATTAGGCCCATTTTAAATAGGCTTCTTGCGGTGATGTATTTCAACACGTGGGCCAAATTTAGTTGAAATCAATTAACTCTTTCGAAAGTTATTGCCCGCACACATATATATATACGTATATATATATACGTATATATATATATATATATATATAAATATATATATACATATATATAAACATTTTTAAAAATGGTGCCAAAGTGTTTAGGAGGTTATGAAACGTCGAGAAATTTTGGTCCGACCCCTAGGTCCCGCCATCCGACCGACGCCAATAGTGTATGTTGCCTTTGGCAAATACACTAAAAAGCTCTCAAAGATATAAGACAAAATGGGCTCTCCCTACGTGTTGCTTCAGAAAAATAGGACATACATATTTTTTGTTGACGCTATTAAGAGAGTTACTTTATGTCAGCAATCTACTCAACAGAATTTTCATAGTAAAAAATGGCTGTCACAAAATAACCCCAACATACGGGGTTACTTTGTGACACTTTAATTAATATCTCATTTTCCATACATAATATTGCAACCTACCACTGTGCATTCAAAAGAGTAAGGTTCAAGCTTCATATTCATGTAAAATTTATTGTATTCGGTGTAATAACAAATTCAATTTAAGCAAAAAACCTAAATAATTGTCACAAAGTTGCCCCGGTTTACCGGTACCAAATATTGATAACTAAGGTAATACTTCAATATTATTAATTGAAGATTGATCTAACATATACCAATCTTGGTTACTCGTTTAAAAACTGATCATTTAACCTCACTTGAAGGATACAGCAATTTTTCGAACTATAACCTCAAATAAATAAGTACTAATTTATACACGCTTTTATATCCACAGCGAATTATATTATTTTTTACTTAAAAAGAAATAAACTCTCGTATCAAGAGGCGTGCAATTAATTGTGATAATACTTCATTTAATGTCTGTTTTATTGTGCAATTCTCGGACACCATTATAAACGCAAAACAATAGACAGACGCCTGGCAACTTTATGACGCCGACAAGTGCTGCCCTCATCTTAAGGGGGTCACCTCGTGTGATGTTTTCCAAGAATCGATTTTTTTTTTGTATAAACTGATTCCCCAATATGTATAGAATATGCTGGTAAAGTGATTTTTTCAAATTCGAAGTCGTCGTAAAAATACATCCGTTAGAACGGGCAGGTGTTCGGAGCGCTGAGTTGAGTACTGGGGCACTAGGCCTATTGTGACGCGTCGTTTTGGTGCCTGAGACCCTTCAATACAAATGTACATTCATATATACATGTATAGAAGGAGATTTCGATGAGTTGTTATTTCAAACCAGGCATCGCAGATTGATGGTAAGTAAAGATTTTCATAGTTTAAACCGTACTTGAAACTTGAAAAACTGTGTTTTTCGAGCTTGTCTCCAAGATATCTCGCAAGAACGGTTTGTCCGATTCACTTGAATTTTATAGGGTGGACTCAGTACATATAGAGTCACCGCGTGAGCTAGAATCATTAATAAATTTCAAGTATTTCTATTTTTTTCGTAACGAGATAATGAAAGAAAATAAAAAAAATTGAAACTTTTTTTTCGAGGCGGGTTTCTTCAGACTGGTACAACTCACAATCCAGAGAAGATTTTTAGCTGAAAATTTATATGTGTACTCTCGAAATACTAATAAACAAATAGTAAATACTTCAAAGTTCTATCTTTTTATTTGTCGTCATAGAAAAATCCTAAAAAATGTCTTAAAAACCGACCGTCGCACGGGGTGACCCCCTTAAGGAACCGAAGGGACATTCTTGAATAGGGGGAATATTGTACAGCTGGTAAACCGTCACCTTAAATGAATCGTATATAGAATGATTTTTAAGTTGATTCTTTTTTTAACAGCGTTTAGAAATGAAAAAGACGGACAAATATTTCAAGTGCCTTTTTTATCAAAACTCAAAAATAAGTTTAATTAAATTTTGAGGTCGGTCCTGGCGTTATGTTATGTCACTATGGAAATATGTTATGTCATTATCAAGTATTTGCAGACATTGAATTTACCACCGTTTTGTTTCAAATAGGCAGCAAGATATATGATAATGACAAAAGATATTTCCATAGTGACATAACATAACGTTAGAACCGATTTCAAAATTAAATAAAATTTAATTACACTGTGAATGGCTATTTCACTCTTATTTTTGAGTTTTGATAAAAAAGTTAGTTGAAATACTTGATCGTCTATTTGATTTCTATATGCTGGTAAAAAAGAAGAATAAACTTAAAAATCACCTGTAATAAGCTCTGTAGAGTAGCTACTTTGATTTGCTATTTTCTATGTTAAATCCGAGTCATCAACAGTATATAATTTACTTAAAAAAATATTTTGATATTTCAGGATATATCTCTAACATATAATTTTTGTACTAATATTTTAGAAGGGTAATTAAATTTACTGCAAGCCAAGTTACGTTGATGACAAAAAATAAATTAATATAAAAATGATTTACAAAAACAATAAAGTTACTGACAGAAGAAACAATAAAATATATTCAAAGTCGAATACATAATTCCCGTGTTAAGTGAAATATTTATTACAAAACTGAATATTACTGAAATTACACACGTATTGTGTTGGATTTTACAAACACGGGCAGAAAAATTGTCCCGTTCTGACAATTTTTCATCGAGATGAAACTGAAATTTTCAATCATTAAAAATAATAATATATTTATAAAATATAGATTCGTATCGGGACGCGATAACTTTGACGGTTGGCGATAAATTAAACATGTTCGGACACCATGGTTCCGTCATCCGACCGACGCTAAAATATACTAAACAGCAACGATTTAATACCAAGAACAAAGTAAAGAATTTTTTTGAAATGAAAAATTTCCATCATCAAAAATAATATTAAAAAAATAATAAAAAAAGATTCATTAACATGTTGGAAATACTTGTTTGAAGTCAGTTAAAAACAACTGAACCGATTTTGGCACTGCGACCCGGGTTTTTTATTTTGTTATTATTAATCATGTTCCATCAAGTGCCGAATGAAAAAAAATCAGTGCAAATTAAACCTCTTTGCTGTTACTGAAGCCGGTTAAAAAGAAAAGAGGACGATTTTTCGCCTCGATTGTAAAAGACTAAAACACAGTGGGGATAAAATGCGGGAAATATTTAAGAGTTGTTGACGTACAGACAGACGTCTCGGCTGGCGCTCGAAGTCGAGAGCCAAACCCCCACACTCTGCGACCGTGTTAGTTAATATTTTAACTGCCACAGCACTAAACAGTTCGATGACAGACTTTTATTGCGTATCACCGGAAGACGGTGATCGGCGATGACGAGTTTGATGATGACGAAGGTGCCCCAGGAGACCCAGTCGTACGCTTCTACGAAATTCGCACTACTTTATAATGGGGTGTTCAACACAATGTCAAGAATTACGACATTTAACGTTATGATATTACCTGCCTTTTTTTCGAAATTTTTTTACAAATTATATTTGTATCTAGCGGTTTACCTGACTGACTGAAAACTGAAAATTCGTTCTAGGAATCTTGCAAACTGTACTAGACTTGGGTAACTCAGATCTGAACCGGTTCCAAGAGCCGACTCCGACAGAAGATCCGTGAGAGCCGACTCACTTTTTTTTGAGCCGACGGATCAACGGATCCGCATGACTCAGTGAAACACGTAACACACAGAAGCACATTTTACACTTACGTATCAGTTCTTGCTTTGATGCATCTGTCAGCTCAAATGACTCATGCATCACATGTTTGGCTATGAATTCTTGATTCTATACAGGTCGTGATATGATTGACTGAACTAGGTAACTCAGTGGCAGATTGCAGTAACATATTCAGAACTCGGCTCTTTTTGAACCGGTTCAGTGAGCCGGCTCACATACCGGATCCAGATCACTAAAAAGAGCCGTTTTTCTCATCTCTAAACTGTACAATTACCTACAGACTACGTTATGATTTTATTTATTTGTATTAATTGAACTAACTTCTGTAAAAGTCATTAAAAAAGCAGCTCTTGCAGTACGTGGACTTTGTAATCCATTGACCATATTATATGCAAACACATCAATCATTACTTCTGTAAAGATTGCTGTATTGTACGAAGTTTGGAATTGTCAATTTTATTTGTATGTATAAATAAAAACCCGGGTCGCAGTGCCAAAACCCTGTCGACAATATAGTGTATTTACTAGTATAGGGCCGTGTGGTTTTATACTTTTATTATGTGGCATTAAGTTTGTTTTTGAGCAAAATAAAAAATTTAACCCCTTAATACACCCCTTAAAATAACATTTTTTTTCTTAATTGTAATATTATTATCAATCTAACGTCTACACCGAATTAAATACATCCGTCAATAAATAAGTCACTGTCTGCAAACTAGTGTTTTCATAAAATTTGTAAGTCCGGTCCTGTCGGGCCGATTTTATTAAAATTTTAGGGACACTTTTTAATTACTACCGGAGGGTTAAATTTCAATTTTGAAACGATTCGGAGAATTTTTTCGGTATTTTGGGCCCCAAAAACTTTTTTCAACCCCTAAAAACTACCCTTAAAATAGGCTTCGTGCGGTGATGGATTCCAACATGTGTGCCAAATTTCGTTAAAATAAATTAACTTCTTCGAAAGTTATAGCCCGCACACATATATACCTATATATATAAATATATATATATATATATATATATATATATATATATACATATATATATAAACATTTTTAAAAATGGTGGCAAAGTGTTTAGGAGGTTATGAAACGTCGAGAAATTTTGGTCCGACCCCTAGGTCCCGCCATCCGACCGACGCCAATAGTGTATGTTGCCATATGGCAAATACACTAATAACATAATTTTGAAATAATAATTGAACGAGGCTTCTTTGGCGTTCCAATGGCACCTCTACCATCGTTTTTTTCCTATAAAAGTTATCAATTTCTTTCCAGAAAATCTGACTGAATGCTTCATCACTTCTTGTAGAACAACACTTAAGGCTGTCGGAACGCTCTGAATTTAAGCCAAAAATAGGACATTCTGCTGATTTGTAAACTTATTCGTCAACATTTTGCAAAAATTCTTTCTCTATAAGGAAGATAAAAGACAAATCTAGGTCTCTAATGGACTACTTTTGTAATTTATGTACGATTTACTAGAAAAAACTTGGCATTAATTGTGCCAAAAACAATGTCACACTACGACCTTATTCGTACTTATTTCACAAAATTGTTCCATAACAAACCCAAAGTGACTCTTCCTTTACCGAAAAAGTTTCTTAAATCTTCAAAACATTTTCCAAAATTTCGAGTAATCAACTGACAGCGGCACCCTTACAACAGCATTTAGTGTGGCTTAAATTAAGAGTGTTCCAACAAAAATGCATTCATTTCTGACCACCAAAAGAGCTGGCATTTAAAAACCATACGGCGTTTTAATTAATCAAATCGCCGCAGGACACAAAACTCGAACCAATCAGCGATTCAATCGACCAATCAAACAGTGCTCGTCATTTGTTATTTAAACCTTTCGATACGCGGCCAACTATGATTGAATGGAACATAATATACGGTATTATTAATAATTTAATATAGAGATCAAAACCTCCATTATAACATATATGGATACGTTATTATTAATTCAATTTTAGACAGCGTGTGCCATCTGACGTTTAAAAAAAACCGCACCACACCAACCGGAAACGAAACGGAAGGGTGCAATTAATTTATTTTTGTTGTTGTCATTTGTTTTTTTGTTATATATCTAACGCCCTTTAATTCGATTTGTTTCGCCGTGTGTGGGAATTTAAATAAATATTATGTAATTGAGATATCATGATTTTTACAAATGGAGTCGTTTCTGTTCTTTTGTTTTGCTTTTTTTAATAAAAAGCGTCAGAATACATGTTACCGATTACTCGTTTTTAGATAAATATTAACTCGCGGGCTGTCAAGATTTGATACAAAACGATACGACATCTGTAACAGAAATTTAAACCATAAGAACATTACATTTTACATGATGTTTAGTATTACTAGGTGTAAGAAAAATGGCGGATTCGACATTACATTTGGCTTAATCTCCGTCCATATGTCAGGTTCCGCTTACCAAAATTTGATAATTTTGAACAGTGCACAAGATTATATATTGTTTTTTAAATTTCAGCAATCAAATGAACAATCCAACTGATATTTTCACTAGACTAAAAGCCTGAGAGCTGAGGGTCTTTAATTAGGTTATTTTCATGCCCTGGAGTCGTGCTAATAAAGTTATTAGATTAATTAAATTCCAGATTGCTGATCAAACTTGATAAGCAGTCCGTTGACTCTATATAAAAATTCACAAAATTCTATTCAAAATTTTAATACTGTTATTAGTGATGTAAGTAATTAGATATTAATTAATTATTTATAATTAACGATACATAAACAAATTACGGCAGCAACATTCTTCAGACACGGAGCACAAAAAAACCACAAAAAAGTAGATTTTTTAACGAAAATATATATTTAACATTTTTAACCTGACGTTAATGTTGTAGTTAAGAATACTAATGAATGTTACGGAAAAAATACACAGTGGCTCAAAAAAACATTTCTTATTGCATGCAAATCTGCCTGATTAGGGTACTGACATTATTAGGAGTACCTCGTTAATGAATGACGTCAGCGGGAAGACCGTTTCTATATTTTTATCAATCATGACGCAATATCACAGTCCACTGGATGACGTCATCCTCCCACTACTAGACAAAGGAACGTAGTTATCTCTATATCTAATAACCTTGGGATCTGCCAAGGCCACTAGTGCATAGGTTACCTCGTTAATGAATAACGTCAGCTGGAAGACCGTTCAATATTTTCATCAATCGCGCAATATCAACTGACAGATCGCACTGAAGGACGTGAACCTCCCACTACCACCCAACTGAACGACGTCACCTCTGTATCTAATAACCTTGGAATCTATTTATAAATAGAGCTGAGTAACTCAAATCTGAACCGGTTCAAAGAGCCGACTCCGACAGAAGATCCGTGAGAGCCGACTCACTTTATTTTGAGCCGACGTATCAACGGATCCGCATAACTCAGTGAAACACAGAAGCACATTTTACACTTACGTATCAGTTCTTGCTTTGATGCATCTGTCAGCTCAAATGACTCATGCATCACATGTTTGGCTATGCATTCTTGATTCTATACAGGTCGTGATATGATTGACAGAACTAGGTAACTCAGTGGCAGACTGCAGTAACATATTCAGAACTCGGCTCTTTTTGAACCGGTTCAGTGGGCCGGCTCATATACGGGATCCAGATGCAAAGATACAGATCAATAAAAAGACCCGTTTTTCCCATCGCTATTAATAAATAAACCTCCAGAAACTTTTCATACTTCACGTTTGTATTTGGACCACCAGACTTTATGATTGTGTTAAATATCCAAGTTTTTACGTCAGTTTCAGAGAAAATCGATTGTGACAGACAGACGGATGGACAACTAAATGTTTCCGTATGTACGGAACACAATATAAATCGTGAAAGAAACTTTTAAAATAAAAATAAATTGGAAATATCAATTGATACAGATAACCTTGACAATTTTTGCTATTAAAAATATACGGCCAGGAAGATAAGAGATAGAAGAATTGGACCTAAAGTCCGAAGGTACGCGTTCGCATATTGTAATTAATTTTGTTCCAGCCATTAATGAAAAAACAGTTCATTAATTTCATCCGTAAATATGTATAAATTTCCACTTCGTTAATTATAACGCAATTATAACTCAAAATGTGTAATATTGCGGCGCATTTCCATATGTTTTATTACAACAATTTTTCAACAAACTATGATAGATTGCGTACAAGCACCTATTGTATGCGTACGACGTACACTCAGCAACACAATTCACGGATCTGTTTAAAAACAAACGAGAATTTTTCAAATCTTCTCGGTTTTCGGGCTTGCAGACCGTGGTCTGTTGGTATTTCTACCCGACGTTTCGTCTACAAGTTAGCTGTTAGACATTTTTAGGTAGGTATTTGAGGCACTGTGAAAATTTATACAATACCTCTTTAGTAATATCCGAAACACAGATCTTGCTGAAGGGTAGCGGGACTTAACCGATTTATCAAATATATTGATCACCTGGCAAGTAAAATGCCCCACCGAAACGACCTGTCTTTTTGAATATATCTATTTTTAGTTACCAATATTATTCTGTTTAAATTTCAACGTGTCTCAAATATATTTTTAAAATTTTTCAAAAATATAATTTCGCACACACCTGGCTAAGTTTTAGACCCGATTAAAAAATCTTGCTTTTTTATTTTTCAACTCCTTAAATACTAAATGTCAAAGTATTAAAATTTCAAAATGTCACAAGGGCTTTTATTATACGAAAACAAATTTAATAATTTAAAAATTTGAGGGTCGGTTAAGCCCCACTGCCCTTCAGCTAGGTCTGTGTTTTTGTATTCGGACATTACTAAAGAAGTATTGTACAAATTTCAGTGCCTCAAATACCTACCCAAAAATGTCTAGCAGCTCTCGGGCTAATTATACCGATCGTTGTTTTATTTGATGAATGTATTCTTTTCATTTTTACCGACGGGTAATAAAAACAAAACATTATTTATTAAAAAAATATATATAAGTAACACTGCGTGACTAATCACTGTAAAAAAATGAAAAGTCTAAAACGTTACCACCCAACAAATTGCTCAAATTGCTTTTCATATAAAAATTATACTTTAGAAACAAAACCGCTTCGAGAAGTGAAACTTTTATTAAAACACTTGGTCATTATTTTGGTCTATTTTTACACTCGAAACAAACTTTTAACAGTTCTATTTTTAGCCACCAGAGACGGATGGTAGTCAGTTTTTACTGTTACTATAATCGATAAGCAATAGCTGTTAAAAAATAACAGTCAGTTACGAATAACAGTTAGTAACTTAAAAATATACGTTTTAAAATAACTATTGAGTATCGTTATGCCATATGTGATATATAAAAAAATAAAGAAATAAATAAAGAAATAAATATACGCAACGTGACGTTATATAAAACAGTTTATAATACTTAAAATAAAGAGAAAAGAAAGAACGTTTTCTAGCATAACAGCATATATTGCTAAATAAACTGTTAATATTGTAACAGTTATCAAATAACAGATACTCAAAGTATTAGTGTCAAGAAAAAAAACAGGGTTTCGTTTCTTCATCCGATGTACGGAAGCCTAAAAAGAACTATTTCTTACCAACATTTATTTCTGATCAATAATTATCGGTGTTTGACGTTATTAGCCACTTCGTAAAACCTAGATCAAGCCAAAAATTTATAAAAACTGTTCGAGTTGATGAAATTTAAATCGAGTGTTGCGGTATTTTTAATATGATTTATAACGGAAATATTACATAATTCACCAACCGGACCAGCTAATTCGTTACAAACATGAAGAAGTTCTTAGAAGAAACAGTTGAGCGCTTAATTATCGCAGTTGTTTATTGTGAAATATTTTTAAAGACATATTTTAATAATTTTATTACCGTATATTTTTTATAAAATTACGTTAAATCAGCGTGAATTTCAATAAATCACGGAATGTTTTTACTCATATTAAGAAAAAACCCTACTGTTTTATTACACAAAAATATGCTAAAAATATTAATAAATTATTAATTTCATTTCGAATGAAATATAATTAAAAATTAATCAGAAATCAATTTTACTATTCTACTAAAATAGTTTTTCAATTTAAAATTGAAATATCATTTAATCATTAAATTCGTAGTTTTGAGTTGTATAAAGCAAAAATCAATAAGGTAATTCACAGAAAATTGCAATTAAATAAAATACGATAAAACAGCGAAACAATCGGCGGATTAGAATATTTTATGCGCGACGCAAAGTAGTACTAAAAATGGAAGAGACTTCACGTGTCTATCGTTGAGTCAAAATAAGTTTTAGAACAAAAAATTTGAGTTTAAAAAAATTAAAACAACACGATTTTATGAACTAAGTAAATGCTAAATACTTTGACAACAAAGTTTTACTGTATCAAGCGTAAAGTGCTTTAATATCGGTAATGAATTTTTCATATACTAGCTAATTGTAAACGTATCATAATTAAGCTTTTATAATTATGAACTTAAATTATTAACATTTATTTCTATTCTTTTTAGTACACTGCAATAAAAGCTTGCCTTTTTATCTATTTTAGAAAGTAATCCGCCATTTTGTGAAACTAAATAAAACCTTGTAATAAGGCCTGTCTTATTTAATTTGAAATTAATTGTGCTCCCACCCTAGCACTGGCTTGCCAAATTGGGTGGGAAAATTCTGACAGTTATTATGACTCAATAAAATGTATCTTAAAAAAAGGAATAAATAAATAAATAAAATTTACATCAAATAATTGCTGAATCTCTTAAGGCTGTCGGAACGCTCTGAATTTAAGCCAAAAATAGAACTTCGATTATTATCAACTGATTGTAGACTTATTCGTCAACATTCTGCAAAAATTCTTTCTCTATAAGGAAGATAAAGGACAAATCTAGGTCTCTAATGGATTACTTTTGTAATTTATGTACGATTTACCAGAAAAAAGTTGGCATTAATTGTGCCAAAAAAACACACGTTTTCAATGTCACATTATGACCTTTGTTTCACAAAACCTAAAGTGACTCTTCCTTTTTCGGAAAAATTTTTTAAATCTTCAAAATATTTCCCAAAAATTAAAGTAATCAATTGACAGCGGCACCCTTGGAATAGCATATTTTAGCCTCGTAGTGTGGCACCAGCCAAAAATTGAAACGTGCGGAAGATTTGAGCGAGACAGAGCTAAAAAAGGTCACACCCACAATATATCTTTTTCCTACCTCGCCTCTTACCGCTGGGTCTCAACACAAACTATGTGAAAGTGATCCAACACTGTTAATACCCACGTACGGTAATAGTGTTTGTGGTTCGAGACGGTTGAAAACAGTAAGTACCGACGGAAACCACACTGCAGCCTCTACCAACTTTGTTAAACAGCTTCGACGACTGTACATTATTCTTATGGCGGCGTACTTTGTGCCTTGTACACGCTTATTTGCAAGTCAGCTCAATTCGTTCACAGATCGCAGTTCATAAACCGTTGTTTTCCTTTCTTAATTAGTAACAGGTCATAAAATTAAAGTGCCTTCTATCTGTTCTTTTTATGGTCACATTCATAGTCACGTGAACACGGCAATGTTCATCATTCTGTGGTTAGACGATGTCAGAATACATCGTCGAAGATTTGGATTAGAGTAGAGAACGCCGTAAGAAAACTATTTACGATGCTCACGACAATTAGTTGACGAGCGTCTATAATTTTATCTAATCTGATAATGTTCAATTATGTATTGAGGCTACAGGGAATTTTTAAATAATGGAAATATATCATCGAAGATTTGGATCAGAATCAAATCGATCGAACATCGCAAGAAAACTATTTATACGATGTTGACTGAGATGCCATAATGACAATTAGTTGTCGAGCGTCTATAATATTATCAAATCTGATAATGTTCAATTATATATTGAGAGTAGAAGGTCAAAAATGACGTCAGATGATTTTTAAATAATGGAGGTATCGTCGAAGATTTGGATCAGAGGCAAATCCATCGAACACCATAAGAATAAATTCATTTATGATGTCCAATTGGACGCTTCAATGATCATTAGTTGTCGAGCATCTATAATAATTTACAATTATCTAATTTGACGTTAAATTCTACACTGTGGGTAAATGGTCAATATTTGTTGACGCTTGGGAATTTTTTAAAAATGGATCGTCCGAAAATCTGGATAAGAGGCAAGTCCAGAACACCGTAAGAATCTATTTAAAACGTTCAATTATATGCTACAATAGCAATAGTTGTTGACCGTCTATAATAATCTAGTTACCTAATTCGCTGATGTTAAATTCTACACTGTGAATAGAAGGTTAAAAGTTGATGATGCCAGGGAATTTTTAAACGATGGATTAACGAATATCCGGATTGCATAGGCAAATCCTGAACACCGAAAGAATATTAACTATTTAAAATGTTCAATTAGACGCTGTAATACCAATAGCTGTTGAGCGTCTATAATAATCCACAGTTACTTAAACTGATGATGTTAAATTCTATACATTCCAACTAGAAGGTCGTACTTTGATGACGCTGGCAATGAATCACTGAAGATCTATATTGTATTTAGGTAAATTTAAAAAACCAGGAATAAAATTTCAATCTATTTATGATGTTCAATTAGACGTCACACTACCAATAGTTGCCGAACGTCTATATAATAATCTAGAGTTATCTAATCTGATGATGTTTAATTTTACACTGCGGCTATAGAGGGTTAAAATTTGTTGATGCAAGAGGATTATTAAATAATGGATCGTCGAAGATTAAAACACAAATCTTAGGAGAATATTGATCAGAGGTTAATTCTTCTTCAACGTATTTCTAGTGCATAAAAAATGATGAAACTTTAAAAATCCGTCCAAGGGTTTCGATTGTCTAACATCTGGACCAAAATCAGACAGCACTTTATTAATTAATATCACTGTTTTGTGGAACTTAATTTAGACTTGGCATAGTTCGGGACCTGTTGTGCTAACTACTTGCAAAACAAATTACACCTTTAATATTCAGTTGCGCGCATTAGAGAAGATATTGTTAAAATGATATTACGTAAGCATTTACAGTAATTGTTGTTTTGTGTTTTTCTAAACGAAGTATAGCAATAAAACAATTTTAAACGTTTTCTGAAGACATTAAATACGACAAACAAGGTGAGGCAGAAGCTACATCTAAAGACGTTTTCACTGGAATTAATTTTAATAAAAATATAACATCTTTTGTTTGAGTGTTTCGTTCCAAAATGATATGAAGATCCTGATTATTTGCTGACTAGATCCAATAAAAAGGGGAAGCACAAAAATCCTTTCACGATGTGGTGTATTTGGGCCAAGAGACCACCCCATTCTACTTATTTTTTTAATCTAAAATGCTAAAAACCATTGATGAGATTTCGTAATCTGTTTGTACGTCACACATTCTATTAATTTGAAATTTGGCATAAAAGTAATCACAATAACAAAAATACATTTCTGTCTAATTTTGGATGATAAATAAGTGATGGCAATTTTTTTTCTAGACTTGGTCGGATTATTTTATATTCATTAATGCCACTGAATGCTTATGATCTCAGCTGTCGAGGGTCTATAATCTCCTCAAGTTACCTATCGATTGGATAGTGGAATCATTTTGTTGTAGTCAGTGGAATATCCGCTGAACCACAGCTAATTGGTTGGTCTCTGTCTTAAAATCTATTAATTCCACTGACTATAATCCACATTCGATTTCACAGTGGAATCATTTTGCTGTGGTCAGTGAAATTTCTACAACAAAATGGACGAACTGTACCGAGAGATGCAACGGAATGTTTTTCTTTTTACCTCAAAACACGCGATTATACCTTTTTGTATATATAAAATATTAACTAAATAGAAGTGAAGAACGGATAATTAATCATTCTTGTAAAAAGGGTTGCTTCTTTCCAATTAGGTCGCCAGCATTAATTAACGATCAAGGTGTAATTAGTAATGAAATGAAGGCGGCTTTTGTTTCAACTACCGAATTATGCACACTCATTGTTGTAGATAGGAAATTGTTTTTGATTCATTCCGCTCCAACTCACCCCACCCCTCTCTCTTATACTCCTTGTGTCTCGTTTGGCCATCTTGTTTTCCTCTCTTTATAAAGCCGCGACATATTTTAAATATAGAATGATTTATTATATCATATTACATTAACTAAGGCAGGCTATTCTAACCTATAATTTCTGCAAATTAGCTGCTATTTTTAGAATTTATCCGCAGTGACTGCCATTTAGCGTTAACCTCACTTTTTTTTAACTGTTTATGGATGAAACAATACGTGATTTTTAAAGCTTGAGTCGTATTTTAATACAAATAATAAATATTTATGACCATATTAACCGAGCTGGGTAGAGTAGTGGTGACAGCACTAGACTCGCATTCGGGAGGCCCGGGTTCGAATCCCGGCGGTGGCAGATGTGGCTGGGACTTTTTCCTACTGCCTCTCGCCGAGAAACGGTAATTCCTGTACCGGCCATCTTGATTGAGGTTTTCCATGGTTTCCCTCAATTAATTCCAGATAAATATCGAGATGGTTCCTTATTTGAGGCCATGGCCGATTACCTATCAAACTCCTAGTTCAAAAATTGCCTACCTTATCCTAATTTCCTATAATTCCTTCATTCGCCCATTGTTATTACATAAGTTGAAGTTTTAAAAATGTAGAAAAATAACGGGAAGTGTGGTAGATGAAAAATAGTAATGGTGCGAATGGCGTCTGTTATGACATAAAGTCGAGAAACGGACGTTAAACGCATTATTATTATTATATTTATGACCATATTAGGTACTTATGCACGATTTAAAACAGTTTCCCAAAAATAGTCAACATCCCAATTGGAAAAGTCATTATTTAAAGCAAGGTCTTCCGATTTGAGAACCAAAATCAGACTGTGCTTCGAAATAATTTTAGGTGATTAGTGATTTACGGGTTATGCTCTGGGCCAAATATGGGAATTACACTGTACAACAGATGTTATTTGTGCGTAGAAAATTCATTTAAGGCGCCTTTTAGGAAATTTATGTCAGCGCGTAGTCGAAGATTTATTGTATTTCACAACATATTAGCTGTGTGTTATGAAACGCCATGTGGGCCCTTGGAGACCCACTTGTCTGTCTGCAGGGACATGTCTGTTCTCTATTAGAAGCCCTTCGCACACCCTCTGCACGTCCAGTGGCGTACGCTCTATAAAATTTCACGAATTTTATTTTAACATCTCATAATCTTTTCCGTCAAAAAAAGATAGATTTTTTCGAAACTTGTGTTGACTCGCGCAAAGCGCTAGATTTATACTAGGGACACTAGAGGCTAGTGCCCAGGGCGGCAAATTTCCAGCGGTGGCAAAATTTGGAACACGAGAAAAAAAATCACGTTATAGAAAATTGTTCGAAAAGAGTGATTGTGTTGAAAATTATTTATAAATAAAATACTTTATAATAATAAGGTGTTGAAATATTTTATGCCTAGAACATTTTAAATTTATTTTACGTACATTATTATTTAAAAAAATTAAATATAGTAAATCAACTTCTTACTGAAGTACGGAACGGTTGTAAGTGTTGACCAGATGCTTACCTGAAACAAAAGAAGACAATAATTAGATTTAATAAATAATAATATTGACTCTACCAACAGTAATAGAATATTAAACAAAACGAAACCACTTGCAATTACTGTTCAATCCAATTTTTTATTTATTAAATTGGATTGAACAGTAATTGCAAGTGGTTTCGTTTTGTTTAATAAGAAAATAAGAAAAAAAAAATAGTAAAAGATACCAACTAGGAGTTTTTACCATATAAGCGGATAAATTCGATTTTAACACAACAAAATATTGCATTAAAACCACAAAAAAAAATAAATATTAACGATCTATGATAATTATAAAACCGTTGTAAAACATAAATTACATAATTTAAAGTCTTAAACTTTTAATAGCCAACTAAATTTAATTGATACACTTATTCCGATGTCCAAGTTAATTTTATAGACTTCTGTATTTCTGAGATAAATTAAATTTAATATAGCTATGTATATTATTTCAGTCATATTTCCAACCGTTTTTATAAGCTTTTATTTAACTTGCTTTTCAGTCTATCTGTCCGTTTATCAGGGACAAATCTTGCAATCAACCACTTTCCGATATTTTCACATCATGCGAGAGCTAATTTTTATCTAAACAAGAACCTTCACAGTACTATAAAGATAAGTTTAAAAAAAACTGTCAAAAAAACGTCTTTTTTCAGTCCGCTACTGATTTCAAAACACCACGTCGTCTAAATTTTATCACTAATGAAAATTTAAATAACGTTTCATAATGTTGATATTTTAACGTACGCTATAAAAATTTTGAATGACAAAAAAAAAGTGACAAACGCAGCTACCAATATTCTTCAGTGAAGTTTAGCTATTATATAAAACATAAACAAAACCGAGTTATTAGATAAAATAAACCCATTGATCAACCGAACCAGATACCGGCGGTGCCCTTTTATACCGGCAAAGAGCCTCCCTCTCTTTTCTGACATAAATAGAACCACTTGTAGGTATCGACCAAGTATCACACTTACAAATTATATCGGGTGGCTGTGAAAACCTATACGCCTTGAAATTGCCTTCAAAGAATTTGGCAGGTTCCGATGAACTCTCTGTCGAAGACGTTACACATCTACCCTTAGAATGTACCTCGTCTTCCGATTTTCTTTACCAATTACAGTAAGATCCCGTTTAACGCGGAAGATGCGTTCCAATAAGTTCCTGCGCTATACAAAACAGCGCTAAACGAGGTTATCTTAATACGTAGATAATATGGATACGTGAAACAGAACCGAGAATAAGAAAATTTGTTAGTTTTTTTTTTGTTTAATTTTGTAACATTTATTGTTAAACTTTTTTGTCACATTAATTATAGATTTATTTATTGCTAATATCGATTTTTGATCATAAAGCATTTATGGAAATCAAATAAAAGTTCGAGTAAGAAGTTATGTTTGTGATGAGGAAGATTCCTCATTTGACATATTCTGTTTTTTGTGAAGAAGTAATCTAATGTCGTTTGCCTTTTTCTGTTCCGTTCAGCAAACTCTTGTCGATAGCAAGACATTGCATCAATGACACTTCGTCTTGCTTTTGAACTTCTATCAACATTTGAATCATTTTGTAATAAACTGATCCATAAGTGGCTAAACTTTTTTTTTAGAAACCGCGTCACACCTACTGAAACAACGTTTTCACATCCATACAAGCGCGCCACTAGATGTTTCACATCTACATAAAAAACTGAGACGCAGTAATAAATGGTAAGTCGCCAATTTGTTAAATGAAATTCAACCGAGACAAACGGAGTCGTCGTGCATTTTTGACGTACATTCTGTATAGTGCAAAGGAAGACTTACGACTTGTGTACTAGAAGCATTTGTAGACAACGTTATTAAGGCGTTTCCAAAACAAAAACAACACTTATGTTGTTCTCCGACAACACTTATATCAGTTCATCTTTGTCCATACAATTAAAACACTATAATTCCCTCCCTTTTTTCTTATTTCAACTGTTTTAGTCACAGGGTTTGTTCCTCAACGTGTATAAAGGCAAACCTATTTTTCTATTCTTCTGTAGAATTATTTTTTTAATTCATCTTTAAAGTTCAATTCCAGATATATGTTATAATAGAAAACAGTATCACGGGTAATTGGAATAATAAAATAAATCAATTTAAACACTCATTGAAAAAGTCTTAATTAAAGAAAAGACGAAACGTTGCAATCAATGATTGTTTAAATTGATTTATTTTATTATTCCAATTACCCGTGATACTGTTTTCTATTATTTTTTTAATCTTTTCGAAAACTATAACCAACTCAGCTTACATTATTTTTGCGTTGAGATCAGTGAAATTACAGTCAAAACCGTTTACGACGACATCGTTTAGAACAACATACCGTTTATATTGGCCAAAATCAGAGACCCCGGCTGAATGCTATATAAAAAAACATTGCTTTTTACGACATTGCTTATTACGATATATCGCATTAAGCGACTACATTTAATGTAATTCGTATCTTCGGAGAATTATATCTGTTAGAACGATCAGCTGTATTGTAAACGAAATTCGTACGCACAGAAGTGTTCCAAACATACTAAAATTACAAATTTTATGAATACAGAAAAATGATAATGTGAATATTATTCCTATTAATATCTATGGATTTATATGTATCTACACATTCAATAATACTACATACTTAATAAAAAATTACTTTGTACTTCGAAAACATCACCGGTTGTTACAACTATTGGTTTTTACGACCAAATATGAGTAGACCCTTCGATGTCGTTATAAACGATTTTGACTCTATTTGGATAAAACAAGATTGAAATATTCCGGCATTTTGGTAAATTATTGTTTTCCATTATGTCAATTATTTCAAATTATCACAAAACTTCCAGAATGAAGAAAACAAATTCCAAGAAATTAAGAAGTAACACAGTTGTAGACGACAAGTCTGGTAGAAATATCAAAGCCCGGAAACTCAGAGGATTTGTAAAAATCTCGTTTCAGGCGACAGAACAAACCTTCTCACCGCATTTAAAAATACACCATCTGTACAAATTAACCAGGTCGGTTCTATTAGTTTTAATAATAATAAATTACTATGACGAATAGCTACCCAATATCCTATTAGTGCTAATACACTTCAGCTAGTAATTCACCACTAAAGTATATCACAATAGCCCTAATTTATGTTCCAAAGTTAAAAATTTTAATCTTTTCGCAGACGCAAAAAGACACATTTACCAGTCATCTCATATCTTTTATTTTGGTTCAATTAATCGTTTACAAAAGCTCTTAAGGCTGTCGGAACGCTCTGAATTTAAGCCAAAAATAGAGCTTCGGCTGATAGTTTGATTGTAGACTTGTCAACATTTTGCAAAAATTCTTTCTCTATAAGGAAGATAAAGGACAAATCTAGATCTCTAATGGACTACTTTTGTAATTTATGTACGATTTACTAGAAAAAAGTTGGCATTAATTGTGCCAAAAAAACACACGTTTTCAATGTCACACCATGACCTTATTCGTACTTATTTCACAAAATTGTTCCATCACAAACCTAGAGTGACTCTTCCTTTTTCGGAAAAGTTTTTTAAGTCTTCAAAATATTTCCAAAATTTAGAGTACTCAACTGACCGCGGCACTCTTGCACCAGCTTTAGTTAGCCTCGTAGTGTAGCTTAAATTCAAAGCGTTCCGACAGCCTTAATACTATATCAAAATTAATGTTTGATACGCCATTTTGGAGATTATTTTTCCCTCTAATGACGAAACATTAGGCAAATATGCCAAAGTGCACAACTCTCCTAATACCAGCGTCGTCACGCATTCAACAATCGACGCATTATTTCTAGGATGGCAGCTACCGAGGCGCAGAAGGTAGGATACAGTTAATTGCACTAGTCGGTGCTAAAAATCAATTAGAAATATTGTTCATGTCCAAAATTTATATCATAACCTCAATGTTGGAAGATTTAAGAAGTTACTTTAAAATGCTTGATGCTTTAAAGCACTTTAATAATTGCTCAATGCTTCAAGCACTTCGGTTCGGTGCTTTGCTCAGCTCTGATACAGACGCTCGACAAGTTTGTACAATCGGCGACAAATAAAAATAAACGTGGCAAAATGTTATGACAACAATATTCAAAATTAAGTAATTAATTTAATATTGTATTTGAGAAATGTAACATAAATTAATAATAATAAGAATATTACAATAGAAAAAAAAACTATCGGGGCGGTCGTTTTTATTAGAAGGAAATGACTTAACATATTAAATACCAGTTCGTGATTAAAAACAGAAACGGGTGACCTCCCAGCCAACTAACGAAAAAAATTGTATCACGTAAAACAAGAATTAATTTACCAGGTCCCAACTATAATAAACTATTACACTCTGCTACGATTAAATCGAAATACATTTCAATTTTATAAACTAACAGTAGAATATAATTTGTACTGATATTGGTAATGCATGATTAATAATAACAAATAAATAAAAATATTTGAGAATTCTACAAAAATGATTTATAAATTATTTCTCGACGATGGTTTTATGTTTTAAGAGCGGCCCACTCCGGCTTCGCCCGGGTGTAAATGTAATATATAGGATATAAAAGATGAGAATCATTATCATCAAATTCTCAACGTGTATTGAATTTGCGCGAATTCAATCGCTTTTATTTGTGAATATTCAAAAATCGAAGAAAAATCTTATTTCCCAAAAAGAAATTTAAAAAATTCTGTGGATCCGATCGCTACCAAACTTCAGAAGATCACCCGCTGGGCTAATCTAAAGATTGTCTGAAAATTTCATCAAAAATGGTCTACCCGTTTGGAGTCCATAGATTACATATACATCGTCTTTTATCTATATAGATTATTAAAATGTAAAAAGTGGTTATTGTGACATAACGATAATAGTTGGACATATAGTATCGCGAAGTTTTTTATAGTTATTGATATGTTCTTTAATATTGTAGAACATACTTTTGTTCTATCATCAATAGTTTCCGCAGCGCATGCGACGAAAGATGTTTTATAGCATTTTTTTTGCACCTTGGGTTACGTTACTAAAGTTTTAGTAAGGATCCCTAATATTTTCTAGCAATAAATATAGCCTATGTTACTCAGGGTGAATGTAGCTTTCTAATGGTGAAAGAATTTTTTAAATCGGCACAGTAGTTTTTGAGTTTATTCATTACAAACATACACACACACAAAAATACAAATCTTTCCTCTTTATAATATTAGTGTAGATGTAGATATGCTTGAGGATGGCCTTATTGTCCGGAACGATCGTCGAGAAATAGTTTAAAAATATTTCTTGTAGAATTGTCAAGTGTTTTTATTTATTTGTTATTATTAATCATGCTCTAGCAAGTAATAAAATAAATTGTAAGGTTCAAAAAATGTATTATAGTTGAAATTGACCAAACAAGAATGCACACAAATGTGTTGAAATTTTTGCAGCCAACAGTATAATTCACTGTACGCAAAAGAATCAGCCTAAATACGGTTTATCAAGATTTGTTATTTTTAAAGCATCATTATAGTATAGTCAGTGCTTTCATAGTGCGTTAAAGCGGTGCTACTTTATATGGCGCACAGTAATTACTTAAAAAATATAATGAAGTAATTAGATAATTATAATAAAATAAAACAACTAGAGTTCTTTTGTTATCTCGACGATAATCACTTCATCAACTTCTTCGAAATGTTAACAACCCGAAAGGAATTTTAAATTTCTCATGTTAAAAACGTTACCAAAAAACTTTAACTAAATATTTTTTTAATGGTTAACCTCAAAAGCAACAAATGGATAAGATTACGAGAGTGATGGGGCAAATTTCCAGGGGCGGCAAAATTTGGAACATGAGAAAAAAAATATTTCACGTTATAGAACATTTTTCGAAAAGTGTAATCGTGTTGAAAACATTCCTAAATAAAATACTTTTTCTCTGTTGTGGCACAATATTGTCAAAAAGTTATAGATTATACGCGCCTCAAAAGTAGACTAGCTTGCAGCTAAGTGATCCATAATTTGTCCGCAAGACTGTACCCGTGGAAACGTAACCCATACAGTATTCATATGCATGTATACTTTTCTATAAATTGTTGAACTTTAAACCGTTATTTATAAATAATTAGACGGTCAAAAAAATTTTCTTATTTTTTTTAAACTCATAACAAATGCATTGAAAGACTGCCAGTTTTTGGAAAGTTTCTGACAGTTAGTTCTTTTTTTATAAATAAGAAACTGGTTCAGAACTACAGAGATCGTATACAATCAATGCTAATTATCCAATTTTTCATTGAATTTATCTCGGATTATATACGGTCGATCGACTTCAAATTTTCAGGGTAATTGTATTATCATGTCCTTAATAAGTATACAAAAATTAAGAATTTTCTGACGGTGTGCCTTAACCACGACAACTACCTTAATACGAAAAATAATGTTTTGTGTAATTGTCCCGTTTATAATAAAAAGATTTTCAACTATAAATGAATCATTTCATTTATTTGAAAATTGTATACAACTTTAGTCTTTAGGTAATGGGTTGGCATTTTTCACAGTGCCCTAGAGCGGCACTTAGGGTAAATCCAGCCCTAGTTACAAGCCCTCAATTCCCAGGTTCGATTTCAATATCTGGTAAAAATATCAATAGGATTTTCAAATTATGTGAATTTTTTTTTATTATTTTAATTTTGAAATTTCACATCTGTGAATATAATAAGTCTTTTAGAGCCAAAGCAAAAGAATGTAAAATTTGAATTTTATTACGCTGTTCGCTCCTTTCAAAAAAATGACGCCTCACAGAATTTTAGAAATAATTATAAAACAGCCTGCTAAAATCTAAAATAAGTGCATCATAAAAACAGAACAATTTTACTGAAAAATATTTTTTAAGTAAACAGTATTTAGGACGAAAAATGGTAACCAAATATTGTAAAAGGTTGTAAAAATTGCTAACACGTTTTTAAAAGCCCATAAACTAGTACAAAAAAGGTTGCATTTAGCTAATTTAAATTTAATGTTTGTTTTGAAAATAACAAAACGCAAGCCGACAAATTGACAAACCAATATTTACTGGTAAATAATACCTGCCACTTTTTTTAGAACTGGGTGGCATCTTGCATTGCTTTTAATGACACGCAGAAGGAAGTCTTCTATGAAATGATTCGTTCAGAAAAAAAAATTGAATGACGAAAAATTAACAAATGACTTCTAGTCGCCATATTTCTTTTCACTGTATTCGCAAAATATCAAAGTAGCTTGTTAACGTTGTATTAAAATTAAATAAAGTAACAATTGTCTCTTTACGAGAAAACATCAGTTCGTTGGTGATATAACCTAAAATAAATCAGCTGTTTACAAGGCGCCATGTTGATTTTGCACAGTGTAGTCAAAATATCAAGATCTTTCAATATTTCTATTACCACCGGGTTGAAATTAACTGAGAAGTAACAATTGTCTCTTTGCGTGAAAACAACATGTTTGTGAAATAACCTAAAATAAATCAGCTGTTTACAAGCTGCCATGTTGATTTTGCACAGTGTAGTCAAAATATCAAGATCTTTCAATATTTCTGTTAGCGCTGAGTTAAAATCAACCCGGCAAACCTTTTTCTTTAAGAAACATCAGCTACGAGGTTCCTGACTCACGATTTCCTGTTAACGTGACAAAAAAAGTCCTGGCTAAGAAGCGTGGTCATAATTTATTTATGCAAGGAAAAACGTAACTAATTTTCTCTTTTTAAATAAAAGACATAAAATTAAATTTTATAGACGAAGACTTATTTTGCAATTACATATATGAAATGAAAATTAATTTAAAATGAACACTAAGTAATAAAATAGATATGATTATAAATTCATAATACGCAAACATGTACAGACGACTTATTTACATAAATACGAAATAAAACAAACATATAATAAAAACAAAATGCACTAACAAACACATCATAGCTTATTACAAAAATAAACATACTACACAACCTGACTGTAAATATACAATGCGTCCTAAATTACCGACACCCCCTTCGCAGGAGAATCCCTTATTGGTTTGAATTCCGTGCGGGCACGTGAGGCTATGCTACTGAAGCTATGCAATGGCGGTTCAAAATAAAATTAGGGTTTAAAAAAACTAAAACAAAAACGCTTTTATGAACTAAAAAATGCAAAATAATTTGACAACAATATTAGCTTTACTGTAAAAAGCGTGGAGTGCTATCTACTTAAATTTTCATAATAACACTACGTTTACAATTAGCTAGTAAATGAAACATTTATTACCAATATTAAGCACTCCGCGCTTTTTATTGTAAAGCTAATTTTGTTATCAAATTATTTTGCATTTTTTAGTTCATAAAAGCGTGTATAATTTTAATTATAAGACTAAAAAACAATTTGCATTTGTCTATGAGGCAGGCAATTCAACGTACGTCACTATACAGCGTATTAGCTTGCTTGTTGTACTTTTCTGTTATCCTGTAGGTCCTGGTCAGGATAATGGGACAAACTTATTAAATAATTGCATTGTCATCGGTCCTTGATACGTGTACCAAGTTTCAGTTTAATCTGACGTCTGAAGTGGGTGAATTTCACGTTCAAAGATTTCATTATAAAAGCGTGTTAAAAAAGAATGTATTCGTTTTTGTGGAGTCAAAGTCTATACTTCGTTTATCTTCGCGTGGTTCCGTCTTCGGAATTGTTTCGAGAGTCGACTGAGTCAAGACACATTGTATAAAGCGCGGGTATCAGGCAGCAGCGGCGGTAAATCGGCGGCAAACATGGCTACTGCATTAGTAAACCCTCGGTGCCGACACGCGGCATGAGTATTAGTGGAGCACCAATAAAGGGCCTGCACTGTCGGCTAGCGCCGGCCCTAAGGGTTCTCTTATCGCCTTCACTATCTCTCTGCACAGTAACGCACAAACTTTAATTATAATACACGAACCGCCTTGCATGTTTGTCAAATTCGTGGCTTGTATTTGCGCGGACGTGTTCACACTACGACGCAACTCTCCGGTCCGACAACGCCCGGGCAGATTGTGGTTTAGCAGCGAAATTATCAAAATCAACATTTCTGCTGCATCCCAAAAGTTAACCGTTAGTTACACGGCGAGATTCCTTCTTTAGTTTTAATCTTTCCATCGAGAATCAAATTACATACAGCGTCGTTGATGGGATTCATTGTTGATATTTCATAGGTATAACCAAAGCGATCAGTAAATAGTATGAGAGAAGTAAGCAAACGCAACATTTCTGTTGCATCCTGATAGTTCACCGTTAGTTACACGCCGAGATTCCTTCTTTAGTTTAAATATTTCCATCGAGAATCAAATTACATACAGCGTCGTTGATGGGATTCATTGTTGATATTTCATAGGTATAACCAAAGCGATTAGTAAATAGTATGAAAGAAGTAAGCAAGTACAGTCGACTCTCGATAATTTGACACTCAAGGGATCAGAGAAAAATTTTAAATCACCAAGAGTTCAAAATAACAGGAGTTTAAAAATAACCAAGAGGAAAAAAATCAAGTAATCAAGAGTTTGATCAAAATTCTTTATTATTTATTATTTTAAACTTTTGTACAATTATTCACTTATTCATTTTGAAAAGTAGTCCGTAATTTGCTGTTGAGTGAGCGACTTCAGTCAATCATTGTCCAATGAATTTTCGATAGTGGTGAGGGCTTCGACAGGTCTGTGCATGATAAACGCTTCAAATTATAGAGAGTAGGGAAGCTTGGACTTCAAATGATTACATGTTGGCGGGCAAGTATTCTTTCAACTTCAAATTACCGAGGGAACCAATTAATTTTGATTTTATTCAGTTTATCAAGTATTTTTCAAGAGGCCGGGAAAAAATTTCAAATTATCGAGAAATTCAAATTAACGAGTGTCAAATTATCGAGAGTCGACTGTATATCTTTTTTATCGTCATCTTTCCATCGAGATAATGATGTCTGAATCAAATTACATACAGCGACGTTAATCGGATTCACTGTTTATATTTCATAGGCATAATAATAATTTCGGTATTTCTTCGGCATTTCACTGAACACAAATTCGAGTTTAAAGCTATATTAGAGTCGAGGAATAGTGTAAACGCGTCGATATAATTAGTGAACGACAGGTTAGCGTTCTGTTTTAAGTAACCCTGACAGATAAAAGAGTCACACAAGCCGCGCCGGTAAATAGGGCGTCTGTTTTTTCTACAGTAAAGTGGCTGCCATGTTTGATCGAACATTAAATATTGTAATATGATGGCTAAAGCTGTGCCGTATTTACGACACCGCGACCGCCAGGAGCTATAAATAACAAAATATTATATTGCTACTTACTCATAATCGGATAAAGCACTTTAATGAGTTTAAGGAATAAATAAATTTATTGCATTTAAGTATTCATTTTGACACTAATTGTCTACGAGTTGACAATATACGGTGCTTTCATAGCCGGGAATCATTAAAAAATGACACACGTTTGTTAAAAAAATATAGTGCATTTTAGAGAAACTTTAAACGAGCATAGCTTTTAAACTAATCCATTTGATATGAATGATTATTAATAGAAGACATTGCTTTGAATACAACAAGTACATCCTCAGCTCTGGATCTCTTTTGGTTTAGGAAAAATTAATTTTGAGACATTTTTATATTTTTTAAATCACAACTTTTCGACGCTTTTCTGGCACATTTAAAATATTAATAATAATAATAATGCGTTTAACGTCCGTTTCTCGACTTTATGTCATAACAGACGCCATTCGCACCATTACTATTTTCATGTACCACTTCCCGTTATTTTATACATTATTTACAACCTCAACTTATGTAATAGCAATGGGCGAATGAAGGAATTATAGGAAATTAGGATAAGCTAGGTAATTTTTCAACTAAGAGTTTGATAAGGAAATCGGCCATGGCCTCAAATAAGGAACCATCTCGATATTTATCTGGAATTAATTGAGGGAAACCATGGAAAACCTCAATCAAGATGGCCGGTACAGGAATTACCGTTTCTCGGCGAGAGGCAGTAGGAAAAAGTCCCAGCCACATCTGCCCCCGCCGGGATTCGAACCCGGACCTCCCGAATGCGAGTCTAGTGCTGTCACCACTACTCTACCCAGCTCCGTGTTTAGGAAATAATAAAAGCTTTTTAAACTCTATATTAATTTGAAAGAATATTATTATACTTTTAAATTAATAGTTATATTATTCTGTCACTTTCAGGTTTGCCTTTATTACTATTCATATATTATGTAATCAACAAGTCGCAATAATTTATCATTTTATAAAAAAAAAAATCGAATTGTAAAATCGGATAAAAAAAAACTGATTTAATTTTCCAAGAATTAAAATCACCAAAGTTAAAACAGCGAACCGTAAATTCAATAACAGCAAATCGCGTCACTCGTTGTATATAAAAGCATTAATCATTTAACCGTTTAATTAAAATATATATATTTTATGCGGGGTAAAAGCAATGGAAAATAATTCTCTCTGCTGTATAAAAATAAACACAACAGCAGCAGCTTATTGTCGATTATCTCTAACTTAATACTAGAATACAAAATAGTTGCCTGAATTCTGTATCTTTATCTGTTATGGAATCAATGTTTTAAGTTAATTTTGGACTTAATTAGTCTAAATACATTCTATTTCGTTTGGTATAACACCAAAGATTTGAGAACCGAAATATTGATTGCATTTTCAACACCATCCATTTTCAACCGATATTATTTTATTTATTGTTGATTAGAGACGCTCAACAACTCAGGTCATTAGCGTCTCAATTACATCAAAGAACAGAATCACTTAAAAATAAACGACATCACAAAACATCCATGACCAAAGGCAGGATTCGAACCCACGAGAGTTCGGTCAAGAAGCCAGCCCGCTAGCCATTGAACCGGACTGTCTTCAATCACTTAAAATCAAACGACATCACAAAACATCCATAAGCAAAGGCAGGATTTGAATCCGCGACAGTCTAGTCAAGAAGCCAACACGCTAACCACTGAACCAGACTGTCTTCAATCACTTAAAATCAAACGACATCACAAATCATCCATGAGCAAAGGCATGATTTGAATCCGCGACAGTCTAGTCAAGAAGCCAGCACGCTGACCGCTGAACCACACTGTCCTCAATCACTTAAAATCAAACATCACAAAACATCCCTGAGCAAAGGCAGGATTGGAATCCGCGACAGTCTAGTCAAGAAGCCAGCACACTAACCGCTGGACCACCCTGTGTCCTCACCTATAACTGTTAGTCCGATGAAAGGGCAACAGTTTAGGGTACAGAATGGCGAGCGCTTTGATTATATTATTACAGTGTTGTAATTTAAATCACAAATCGGGACAGGCAGCTGTGTAAACTTGTTGTTCAGTCACATGATCAAATTGAATCCAAGCCCTCGTCAAAAGGGTCAATTTCACACCTAATACACACAATATGGTTTCGTTTCAATCAGCCTGGAACGTCTAATATATATATTAAAGCCGGTGTGTGAATTTTCGTTCAAACAATGCTTATGGCCTCAGTTGTCGAGCGTCTATAATGGACAATTTCTTACGAAATATTATACAAATCCCAAGCCAATCAACTTAGTCTAAACCAAACAAATTATAATGATCGATTAGATCTATTAATATAAAATAAAAAATAAATAAATAAAACAATAAATAGACATTATATCGCATCCTAAATTCTTAATATAATTCAATAATAAATCACAGGTATTTGGATAAAATAATATAAAACAATCGTGTTATTGTTATTCTTGCATAAAATAAAGTAGTCGAAACGTTGCAAGAATAACAATAACACGATTGTTTTATATTATTTTATCCAAATACCTGTGATTTATTATTGAATTCTAAAACAATAATATTTGATAATCAAGACGAAATTTAAAAACGTTTGATTACAACGATCTTGAGAATTATGTTATACTTGTTTGTTTCTTCTGCGCCCCTAATAGAAATTAGAAACTCAAAACAAAACAATGTTATGGTCGACAATGCAGAGTATTAATGTTGTCTCAAAAAGACCCAACAATAGGAGCTAGGAAAAATCAATTTGTGAAATGTTTCGTCTAAAAAAGC
Organism: Venustoraphidia nigricollis; assembly: GCA_034508555.1. NCBI lineage: Eukaryota > Metazoa > Arthropoda > Insecta > Raphidioptera > Raphidiidae > Venustoraphidia > Venustoraphidia nigricollis. The sequence goes on from JAVRKA010000350.1 coordinate 140,344, forward strand.
TTTCTGCTATCGATCCGAAGTCATGAAACCCAAAAAAACCGGTTAAAGGCGAGTCGAACTCGCCTGGAGAGGGTTCCGTACGATTCAGCTTTCCGTGAGAAGACAGGATTTTCGTATATAGGTTTTCATGTAAACTATGAATTAGGTTCTATATTCATTATTTTTTCAAAATTTTAAGTTCAATAGCTTAGGAAGCCACATTTCTTAATCGGGGGTCTAAAACTTAGCCACGTGTTTGCAAAATTATATTTTTGCAACATTTAAAAAATATATCTGAGGCACGTTGAAATTTAAACAGAATAATATTGGTAACTAAAAAGAGATATTCTAAAAACAGGTCGTTTCGGTGGGACATTCTATCTGCTAGGTGATAAAAAATTTGAGGGTCGGTTAAGCCCCGCTACCCTTTAGCCAGGTCTGTGTTTTTGTATTCGGATATTACTAAAGGCAAATTTTCACAGTGCCTCAAATACCTACCCAATAATGCCTAGCAGCTCTCAAAGCTATAAGACATTATAACAGACGAGACAAATCGAAATTTTTAAAACGACAATTCGATCATATAAACTGTCTACGTCAAAACTTCGTTAAAAACTTACAACAACGCAACGTTAAAATTTTAATTATATGTATTGATTTAGATAATTAGCGTTCCCCTGATTGGTTGATCGTTTTGATGCTCACCTGTTATGAATTTCAGAAGGCTTAAATATGTTGACCAGTTGACCAGCGCAAACAAAAGCAACGCGCGCCAGGTGGATAATGTAATGATGACCAACTAGCAATCATCGAATCATTTGCTCTTGTCAGCAATACTCCTTCATCATCTAATCAGAGTCATCCTGCGAATGGCTTGGTCAGTTACATCTTAGACTGTGACTTATTTTAAATAGTGAACCGATTATTCCCTTGAGTAATTTTTACAAGCATAAATAAATCGACGAAGAGATGTTTTGCCCCATTTGACGCCAAAGTTGTGAGAAAGGATTTATTCATTAAAAGATTGCCTGGCTATTCTTATTCTGGATATTTAATTCTTATTTTTTTTCTTTTTTATATTTCTAAACATTGAATTTTTTTCTTTTTAATTCTTATTGTGCACAGAATACTGATATATTTTGGTCTACTTATCTTCATTTTTTATGTAATGTTATCTGACAATGAACTATTTTTTCATTTGTAATAAGAGGTGTCATTTGTATGGACCCAGAGTCCGTTTGACATCCATGTTATATAAATAAATAAATTACAGACGCTCAACATCTAAGGTCATCATATTTATTTTCATTATTATTTATTTATTTATTGGATAAACCAAGAGTGGGAAACCTTTTTTATAACACGGGCTAGCCTAAATTTTACGTTTTTTCTGCGGATCGTAATAGTTGTTATGAGTGGAAGAAGGTTAGTTTTAACATTAGTACTAAATTAGGAACATACGTGTTGTATGTGCGTTTAATATTACATTCATGCTAGGCTGCAGAACGGATTGTCAAATAATTTGATTTGTCAATAACCTTAGATTGTGATAATACAATTACAGTTTTCATACATGCAGTCTAATGTCGTATTCAAACTCCCTGTCATGTACATTAGATTGTATTCACGCAAAAAGATATGCTTGATCTACACAGAAAAATATCGTTTTTCAAGTCAAATTTTGATTAAAATGCGTAGAAAAATGTCGTTTCGAAGTAAAAATCATGCAAAAAACTAGGTTAAATACACGTTTAGAAAAAATATAATTTCAATCGATTAGTTATTTTTCGAACAGAATCGAATTAAATTTCTACAATGCTTTTCTTATGGAGAAATATGTCTGTTCACAATCTAAGGTCATTGTCAAATCAAATTATGTGACAATCCTTTTTGCAACCTAACAAAACTAGACGAATTACATCAAAAGATATTTATTTATATAATTTCTTCTAAAGACTTTAATATTTTTTGTTCCAATATATATTTTTAACGTGGAGGGAAAGTTTGATTGAGGAACAGTTGAAAAAAGAAGCTTTACCGATGTTTCGCTTGTGGCCTACGTTCCGAAAAATATATTTCCATCTTCAGGGCCTCAGGCTTGTCAAAGGGTGGTAAATTGTACTAATCTTAGATACATGATCATAATCTATGGGTTAATAATAATTTGTATATAAAAAAACACAATACTTTTCATTAAAATAGTTTTGCAAACTTCAATAAAAATGGTCTATTTGTTAAAAAGTCACAGGCACAACTGTTCCTCAACCAAACTTTCCAGCCACGTTCTTCTAAAGATCTCGCCATCTGTAACAGGGGACATTGATACGAAAGTACATACTTTCGACCGGGTATCAAGAAAAATAGCATACACCACACGGCCAGAAAGTTGAAATTCCTGTCCTTGCAGTGTAATATACTATTTCTTTTGCCTATTTCTAATTCTCACATATTTCCAGTTTAATGTCAGACGTGATTTGTGGTTAAATAAATCAAAGACTATAAATAAAGCAATTTCAATATCTAACCCTTACAATGGACGATAACAGGTTAATTGGACAAAAAAACTTGTTAAATCGCGTCTTTTCGACGGAGAAAAAAAATCCAATTTCCTGTAGCTATTGTTGGCTCTTTCAATTGTTAACGTCGCCATTGTTACAACTGACACATCAAACTCCAACACGTCTTTGTTAATACGATCGTCGTTCATTTATTTGATCACCTGTCCGTCTATCCGTCATGTTGGCAGCTTTGAATTAAAACGCTTTTCTAGTGACTTTTTTTTCTTTCTGTTTTCATATGTGTAACATGAGTCCATGGCCAACTTGCCGAAAAGACTTTGTTAAAAGTATTTTGTGTAAGTACCAAAATCCAACAGCCTTTTTATACCCGAAAAGCGTTTTTTTCCTGCATTCAGGGAAGAGAGGAGAGGGAGAGAGGGGAAGAGAGATTGTAGATTATAGACGCTCGACAACTGAAGTCATTAGTAAACAAAAATAAACACCAACTACCAAAGTTCCCAGAATCTTGTAGCAATTCGTATTATCAATAAAAAGTTCGAAAATCCTTTTGTTGATACATGCACCAGTTCTCACGTTGGTAATAGACCAATCATGGAAACTATTTTCTAAATGTGACTTCAGTTGTCGAGCGTCTATAATCTACAATTATTTTTTTCATGCCGGCATTTGTGACGAGATAAAAAAATGTAAATGAACAGATTGTGGATTAAAAAATCGGCTTGTTTTAAAATAATCCCATCTTCGATATAAAAACTATGTAAAGAACTTAATTCCGTGCATACAAGCTGTTTGAAATGAACAGTCAGTTTTTTTTTATTTATCATGGAATCAAAAACAGTTTAGGTGAACACAAAAAAGTGTGTATAATAACTATATCAAAACATCAAGCGATCAACAAAAAAAAAACTTTTATACAATACCAGGACACAGTAACCTTTTGTTTTACAGGGTGTTCGTTGCAGACTGTCCAAAAAATATCTGGCTTAAAATTAAACTTGCTTAAATCAGTTCTAAAGACGGAACAAACACGGGATGAACACGGAACGTCTCTTTTGTTGAGCGAATATGACCGAAAAACGATCTCGTTCCACTGAAAGCACAAAAAATGGCGTTGAAATCGGTTAACTCATCAAAAAGTTATGGTTGAAACATTAAACGAATAATTATCATATCGAATTGATAATCTTTTTTTAAGTCGATTACAAAAGATCAAAACAATTAATAAAGGTAATCCCAGACTGATTTAATCCGTTTACTGGATCTAGTTAAAAAATAATAACAAACCGAGCAATGTAGCGTAGTGGTAAGAGCCTTGCATTCGGGAAATACTGGGTTCATATTCCGGCGGTAGCAGATGTGGTTTAGAGATTTTTCCTACTGCCTCTCGCCAAGAAACGGTAATTCCTGTACCGCCTATCTTGTTAAGGTTTTCCATGGTTTCCCTCAATTAATTCCAGATAAATATTGAGATGGTTCCTAATTATAGGCCATGGCCGATTATCTGTCAAACTCTCCTATGCACACAAAAGTTTCCTAATTTCTTATGATTTCTTCATTCGCCCATTACTATTAAATTGAAGTTTAAAAACGTAGAAAATAACGGGAAGTGGTAGCTGGAAAATAGTAATGGTGCGAATGGCGTCTATTAAGGCATAAAGTCGAGAAACGGACGTTAAACGCATTATTATTATAGTTAGTAAATAATCTGGATCTTCTTTGGAACGTGGAATAATTCCGTTCTCTTTGTAAGTCACAATGAAAGCATAAAAGTATTAACTGAACAGTGTAAGAGCCTATGGGAAACATTTATTTGAACATTTTGTAGATGGCGCAGTGTTTTTACATCTGATATAGATAGACCACGGGCAAGGAATATAATCTAAATCTTCTTCGGATCATTGACGACTCGTTTATCCTGCGGAATAATTCCGTCCTTTTTCTACTTAACAACGGAAGAATAAAAGCATCTGGACAGTGTAAGACCCTATGGGAGATGTTTGTGTCGAACATCTTGTAGATGTGGTTTTACACCTGGTATAGATGGATCACGGACTACCGATCGGCATGTAAGGAATATCTCACGGATGAATGAATCAACTATTATCTGTCAGATCACATCAACAGATAAAGCTCATCAGATGTTAAATACCTATAAGCAACCAACACTTTGGCTCCCGGCTCCGTCAGATTTAGGTAACTCTACCTGACATGCCGCGCATATCTTTCTCCTCTTTCCGTCTCAAGACATTTAGCCACAACGATCTTTCATCTCGCTTACTCTAATCCTATATTGTAGATATTGTTTAAGAATCGATACAAATATATTAAAATATCGGAACTGGACCAGCATTCCATCTCTTTCTTTATCATTTATTCCCAACTTTTTGGTATTTCTTCTCACTTACTCTAATTCTAAATGCTATGACTCAAAAATTTAATATCTATAATAAAATTAGAACAAAATAAAAAACAACGAATTCTTCTGAGACTGTAATTTTTTAAGACTGATTCTAATTCCCTGATTTTAATCTACGAGCTGGCGAAAGTGTCAATTTGAAAAGTAATAATAAATTAATGCTTAGCTTAGATATTACCAGCCGTAGATTTTGACTTTTAACTAAGGGCGTCGCCAAGGGGGGCAGGGAAGAACAGCTACTCCTCCCCCTAAAGACTCAAAAGACCTGGAAAAATTCACAACAAATCCAAGAAAATCATTTTTAATTAAGATATTTTTTTTCTTGTACAGTAAAGGATTAATAAAACTACAAATTACATTTATTTTATCTACAATTCATATATCCTGTACCTATCATTTTGCCCCTATTTGGGAGCTGGGGGCTTGTAATAAACGAGTCACGGAAACGCAATATAAACGATGGAATCGCTACACGCTCGGCTATTCTCAAGAAAAAAAGAGGAGAGTGTGGTGCAGTAGCTAGTGTGCCCGCTTTTTGACCAGATTGTCGTGGATTCAAATCCTGGCTCTGTTAATGGATGTTTTGTGATGGCGTTTCGTTTTAAGTGGTTATGCTATTCGATGTAATTAAGACGCTAATGACCTACGTTTTCGAGCGTCTATAATCAACAATAAATAGTCTCAAAAAGTTAAAGAACTGGAGTAGACTTTGATATTAAAAAAATATTGATAACTTTTGATATTGATTAACATCCGTTGTAAAAAATATGGAGACGAAATAAAACATAGTCTAGGATTAATTAATTAGGCAATAAATTACTCATTAATTAATGATTCTTTTCGGTAGCCGTACAGAGGAACTGATTAAAAAGACAAATTTGGACGGCCCATTAAAAAAAAGACATAAAAACTCGAATAACAACCAAAACTTATCAATTTTATACTTCGCTAGGTCGATACAAACAATAAATAATAAGCACATTTAATTGCCAAGTTTTCAACAAAATTATCACTGGTTATAAAAACATATAAGAGCAATTAAACACGTTTTTATTACTTTTAGATCATTAAGTTAAATAAAATATTTCAAGTTAGTGTTTATAATTATTTTTTTATCTTTAGTTGCTTTTTAATTACGAATACATCAATTTCATTGTCTTTAGTTCCACATTTTTTTTATATAAAACCTTCCTGTTACGTTTATAGTCAATTCCTTTTAGTTCGATTTTGTGATATAAAAGAACGCTAGACTTTGAAAATCAAAATGGCGCCCAATGATCAGCTGATTTATTCTAGGTTATATTTTATATAATACTGAGTAAATCGGGCATTATTGAAGTTAATTTCTTTTGGTGCATTGAGGGTACAATTTTCTCTGTTACGGAAGTTTCGCATGCAGCATGCAACGTAAATAAGACACAATGAAGTTAGTTGTTAATTTAATATGAAACCGTCGACAAAGCTGCAGTATAGTTTTACTTTATACTCATAGATGACACATCTCATTTCTCTGTTACAATGTGCTGATGGAGTTGTCTACCTATTATTCAAAGTAAATCTTATATAAAACTCTTATATGTATATAAAATTTCTTTTCCACACGGCATGTCAAGCATAAACCGGCTTTTCAAGCGAACTGAATCAAATACACTGTTTAGTCGATATATAAAAGTCAAAGATCCACCAACATTCGATTTGGAAGAGCATGCAGTTCGCGATTATCTCAATCGAATGAATCCATTGTTTCGTCTCTGTTGCCCAATGACCAATGATTCGCTCTCCGCGCCGTCTCTTTCAATTCGAGTACATTGTTCGCTGATTCGATTTATTGCTTATTCGCCTATCACTGTCTAATTTTAAACTATTATATAAAAAGTACTCGCTGTCGGCAGGGTTTTGGCACTGCGAGTTGGGTTTTTCAGGTTTAGTAAGATGCGTATATGAACTGTTAATTAATTATCTGCGTAAATGTTTAAAGAGTTAACGCCTGCGCATAGCGTCAGGTCTACAATGGCGCTGCTATAACAATCTATTCTATTAAATATAGAGCAAACTAGTTTGTAACTGTCTACGTACCGCTAAATATATATTATTTTACCACGCAACCGCATCATTATCAAATACATCAATTTATTTATCGCGTACCAACGTACGTTATTAAAACATGTTGCATCCACAGAATTATATATATAGATCGCTCTGAAATGCTCGCGTAATCAATGAATGGTATACTCCGGTAGAGATGGAAAAAACGGGTCTTTTTAGTGATCTGGATCTTTGCATCTGGATCCCGTATGTGAGCTGGCTCACTGAATCGGTTCAAAAAGAGCCGAGTTCTGAATATGTTACTGCAGTCTGCCACTGAGTTACCTAGTTCAGTCAATCATGTCACGACCTGTATAGAATCAAGAATGCATAGCCAAACATGTGATCCATGAGTCATTTGAGCTGACAGGTGCATCAAAGCAAGAACTGATACGTAAGTGTAAAATGTGCTTCTGTGTGTTACGTGTTTCACTGAGTTATGCGGATCTGTTGATCCGTCGGCTCAAAAAAAAAGTGAGTCGGCTCTCACGGATCTTCTGTCGGAGTCGGCTCTTGGAACCGGTTCAGATCTGAGTTACCCAACTCTACGGTCGATATAGACATTTTAATTTACAATTATCTTATTCGGCATGCAAAACCTGCCTCGGGGCAGGGCAGTCGAATAGTTACGAAACTTATTATGACAACTTATTGAGAGTTCTCGGCTATCTTCGGTTTTCTCTTCAACCAATGTCGACTATAATCTTTGATCTACCCCGGGGCAGGTTTTACAAGCCGAATAATTCGCATAGAGTTAAATATTGGTACAGGCGGTCTCAGGTACACTATCACAAATAAAATATCAAAAGTCTCCACCGATCCTACGTATGCAAAAAAAAAGTAATTTAAGGTCAAAGGTATCTGTTTTTTGCATTTTTCTCGTCAATGGTAAGTGTTATCATAAAAATAGGCCATACAAAAGTTTTAGATCATGCAATTATCTATAAAAATTGTTCTTATACTTTTTTTTCTACGAATGATCGTTCCCGAGATAGACAATAGTACATTATAGAGAGAGAAGATTGTTGTAACAAAGCTTGCTACAACTCGCACAATGCTAACGAGAAGGCAAATCAAATTTTAAAGTTTTTGAAGTTTAACTTCTTTAGTTACGTACATGTTTGAAAAAAGTAAGAAATCGAGGGGAAGTAGAACTGCCACATAAAGGGAAAGTTAGTTTGTCTCCTAAATTACAAGAAACTGACAAGGACAGAAGTTTATAGTGTGTTGCTAAGTAATCGGAAATATTATTAATTAGAAAACAGTATCACGGGTAATTGGAATGATGAAAATAAATCAATTTAAACACTCATTGATTTATTTTCATTATTCCAATTACCCGTGATACTGTTTTCTAATTAATAATATTTACGATTACTTAGCAACACACTATAAACTTCTGTCCTTGTCAGTTTCGTGTAATTTAGGAGACAAACTAACTTTCCCTTTATGTGGCAGTTCTACTTCCCCTCGATTTCTTACTTTTTACTGTTTTCTATTATAACATAAGTATATCTGGAGCTGAACTTTAAAGATGAATTATTAATTAGTTTGACATAAAAAAATTAAACTTGGAAATAATATTAAAAATTAAAGAAGTTAAACATCTTATGTGGGCTTATGAGGGTGGGGCTCATTACAATATTTTTCTTTACAAACTTATGTTAAAAATACTGCCAAATTTGATATACTCATTAGTTTTTTGTCAAATTATTTCTTTCCGTACAAAAATGTGTATAGAACTTAATTTTCTCGTTTTTATCTGATTTTAAATCGTCTATTTAGATCAAATAAACTGCAAAAACTAAAAGTCATATGATAATAATGATATATATTCCTAGTGTATTTTGAAACATTAAAATCAAACAGTGACTAAGATTTTTATGTAAATTTACATCTATTTCTTGTAGTTTTAATCACTATCAAGGGTTTTGTAGAACACACTGTATATACTCGGTGTTTAGATAAAGTATCAATTACACGGTATAATTTGTAATGTGATATCAATACGGCGTTAACAACTCCTTATATTTCCTTCACTACAATAGCACGGCGAGCTATTCATATAACAGTAGAGCCTCACATATGAAAATACACAGCGGTTGCGTTTATCCGACGAATCAAAATCTCCCCGCTGAACCACAGTAGAAACTGCGCCACATTGATAAAATCCCTCTGATCTAGAAATGTTTTTGAAGTGGAACTTCTTTAGTGACATATCTGTTTGAAATTTTCTGTAATGTAAAAGAGGAAATTATTCAACGGCGGAGAAATACATTAGAGAAACCTTGGTAACGCAAAATTAATAAAGAAACGGTTCAACGGCCGGGAAACGTATCAATGAAACGAGTTCGTAGCTCTAAAGAAGTTTCACTTCTCCCGTTGGAAGCTAATACTTCAGGAAATTGCTTTTGAAATTCCTATTTTATGTATTAGCTCCCAAAAACAGACGTTCACTTGAGGAAATTTTGTTGTTTACCCAATAATATTAAGAAGGGCTAAAATATCAATAGACTTAATGACCTTAGATGGTGAGCGTCTATAATCTAATCTACATATCAAATCTTGAGCTCTGAGATCACACATTAAGTTGCAACTGTGTGTATTGTCGTAGACTGCACTATGATATTAAAATATTAAACTTGAAACCTATTTTTTGAATCGAATCAGCGTCGGTAGAGCGAGAGGAGCGGTCGCTCTAGGCGTCAGGTGGCAAGGGGCGCCAAAAAGCCAAATCCGAAAAATAATTTCCAGCGTGAAATAAAATTTTGATTGAAATTAACACCAAATACTAATTTAAATTACATAGCGGTAGGAACTTTCTAAATGTTAAAAAAGCAGAAGTATAATAATCAAAGTTACTTAATTTAATTTAAATTCACCAAGTGTTGATGTTTGCAATAAAAGTTGATTTTTGAAAATTTGGAACTTATTATTTATTTAACATAAAACCGACGTACAATTTACGTGAAGTGAAAGCGTCGATCAAAGAGCGCTGAAAGACAATCTCGCTACACCCTAATCAAAGGCTTAGAGCCGGTGCTGATGGAATCAATTAGAGACTCAAAAAGTGAAATCGGTATGATGTTGGATTATCGCAACCGTATTGTATTTGTTTACGCACCGAAAATACAATACTTTGTACCCTCCTCCTCATTTTAATATCGTTAGCCCTGATTATTTAATGATTATTTTTTTTTTGGGTATTACATTACTAATTGCAAATTGTCCATATGGAGTAAACGATGTCTAATTTAAAATTTTCGTCTAGTTTATTTTTGAGGACAAAAGGCAGGGAGTAATTATTAATTCATTATCATTAAAAACAGCTACTAAATTAATGAGCCAAAAACAATTAATTGTGGTACCTCAAAATATACACATTATTATGATTAATAGACGTATCAAAATTATTAAGCACTGTTTTTGCTTCAATTAATTTTCATCAAGGCACGCTTTTTTAAAATATCAGTTGATCAATATGCTCCCTTTTTCACCCTTATAGCAGTTGGATGTGTTGGGCACGCTCTAATTTCTATGAAAAATCTTTGATGTTAATGCTTACAAAATAAACTAGAAATATGTTTCATTCTTTCCATATGACTTCTAGCCCAGTTTCTTACTGTTAATTTGATCTAAATTAACGATTTAAAATCAGATAAAAACGAGAAAATATTACACATTTATGTACAGAAAAAATTTAATTGGAAAAAAATTATTGAGCAAGCCAAATTTGTCAGTGTTTTAAACATAAGTTTTTTTTCGAAATACTTGCAAGCAAATTAACGGTATTGTGTTCCTTCTTAAAGTGATTATGTCTAGTCTTTCATAAATTAATTCTTTTAATATTCAACACATATAACAAACGGTCTTCAAGTATTTCGAAATCTCGTGACATGCTGCAAAGACATATTGAAGATTATTATCGTATTTTGATTCAATTTTTTGGGGCAAAAATATAAGTGAGAAGATTAATCACAGCTAATAAAAACAATAATTAGAAGGGCATATTTTGTGATTTAAAGAATAATGGAACACTTTTTAATTTAAAATTCAGTATTTGATAGTATTTCCTTATTACTTGAGTTTGCGACATGAAATATCAATCAATAAGATGCATCTTTCTGAATGAAACGTTTCTCAAGTGTCAACTCAAAAACCTGACAGTTAATGAAGACTCAGCGAGTGTCATTTTACTACTTCGCATTCATAAAAACATCATTCAACACAAAACATATTTTTTGAATGAATATATGCAGGGATATTATTCAGATAATGCAAGTTGTTTTTATTAGTTGAGAATTTATGACTTGGGAATATGTTTAACACACAGAGAATACAATTTTTTAAATGTCAAAAAACTGCAAACTTTCGTTCGAAAAAGTTTGATCTGTTATTAATATAGTTGAATATAAACGAACAATTAAAATATACTAGTGAACCCATGCGAATACTAAAAAGACCCTTTTTTCCCATCTCTAGTTTATTCTAACGTTTCGGCAAGCTTTTTGCTTTTCTTCGATCCTGTGCCACCTAGGTTTATCCTAAGAAATTTCTTCTATACCGTGTAAGGTTTTGTGGTTCGTCGAAATTTGGTTAACCATGGATTAAAAAAATAGTCCGGTGGCTTGCAAACTGTGACATCTCTATCGACGAAAATTCGTCAACAAATATAGCAATGTCCAAGGACCGGAGTGTGGTCCGTATATCAATTGACAAGTGGACCTGTCATAATATTACGTGTCTGTCAAACAAAACGTGTGATGTACTGCAGTTAATAGCAGGTACAGAAAAAACCAAACCAATACAGTCAACGAGAAGATATCATATTGCAATAATGCAGAGCTCTGAACCACTTCAGCGCTTTTAAACCCAGCAGGGGGGCGAAGACCCTCTCAACTGAACCTATAATGCACATCACAACACGAAAATAATAATAATACAGACGACTTATTGGGTTTATATGGTTCATCTATTAGAAACTTATTTCTGGTACTCTAATCTAAGGACTGAAGTTTCATAATTGGGTACATTATTAAAATAAGAATTTACAAATGTTGATACTAGGAAATCAGTTCAAAAAACGGAACGAACCAAGGTCAGTAGTTTACAGAGGTTTCCCCGTTCCTTAAATGATGCCAGCTGGTGGACCGTTCAATATTTTCACCAACCACGCAATACTGACAGTTAACTAAATGACGTCTTCTCCTCATTATTATCTAACGAAACAAGGTCACCTCTGTATCTAATAATCTTGCATTATGAACAAGATCATTAGATACACACGTTACATCGTTGATGAATGACATCAGCTGGGAGACCTTTGAATAGTTTTAACAACCAGGCAATATCAATTGACACGTCCGTCGGATGACGTCATCCCCCCACTACTTTCCAACGAAACAGGCGACTGACCTTGGAAACAAACATGGAACGTTTCCTTTGTTGTTTCTTTCTTGGTGAATTCTTGGATGGATAATTTTTTTGGGTAAATTTTAACATATTCTTGGAGGAATTATTTTTTGGGTAAATTTTAACATATTCTTGAATGGATCATTTTTTGGGTGTATTTTAACATATTCTTCGGTAAATTTTAACATATTCTTGGAGGAATTATTTTTTGGGTAAATTTTAACATATTCTTGAATGGATCATTTTTTGGGTGTATTTTAACATATTTTTGGGTGAATTTTGACATATTCTTGGAGGAATTATTTTTTGGGTGAATTTCAACATATTCTTGAATGGATAATTTTTTGGGTGTGTTTAAACATATACTTGGGCGAATTTTGACATTTTATTGTAAAATCTGACAATTTTTTGGGTTAGTTTTGGCATTTTTTCCGGTTAATCTCAACAATGTTTTGTGTGAATTTTGACAATTCTTTGGGTGAATTTATGTTATTTGTTTGATCAGGTCACTCAATTTAACGATTCTTATAGACTAACAAAAAATGAGACCCCGTTGAATTTTAACAAGCATAAGGCCCCGAAAAACTTAAATCCGTCCCTGGATGATTGTGAAGAAAAGACGCACCTCATCCAGGACAAAGTACCACTTTGTGTTGAACGTAAAATCAAATAACTGTCGTCAATTTAGATACAGTCAACAAATGACTAAGGTAGCTATGCAATATTTAAAATTAGAATAGCTACCAATAAGAATGATTATCTAATAAGGAAGATTATGACTAACAAGATTTATTGTTATGATTGCGTTGTATTTTATTGGCAGTTAAAAATACTAGAAACCAATCAGTTTAATAGTTTTGGTTATTACACTGTCAAAGACGTTATTGTATTCTCGG
>JAVRKA010000351.1:0-12500 GCA_034508555.1 Venustoraphidia nigricollis
AATTGAGTGTGGCGGCAAGGGTAATATTTTTAATGCGGGGCATTTTGAATCTAAATCTACATAAAGTAAATCAGGCCCGTTCTTTTTTAGAAATCTTTGTTTTTGGAGTCCTTTAACTAAAATTAGAGATGAACCTTTAAACATCTTTGTCAGTTGTTTATTTAGTTCACGATAGTCAATGTTGCCATAGTTCCAGTCGAGACCGTTTATTCTACTTTTATTGTAAGCATTCTGTTTTCTATACTTTTCATCGAGGCAGCGTTTCTCGTACGGCGGCTCAAACACAATACATTGTGGTATACTGCCACTAAACAGTTCACAATAGGCCAATTCCTTTGCAAAATATTCATGCTCGTTACCGACAACGAATTGAATATCGCACACTGCAATTTTTAATGCCATATTGCTTTTTTAACGTTTAAAATGTTTTATAAATTTTATAAATTTTTAGAGTACACACTCACTATTGTTGAATAAATTTAACTATTAACTTCAGCTTGAAGAGAGACGCTTTTTATAGCATAATTTTTTTGATGTTGGGGAGAGAACTGTAGGAAGTATTTTAGTTTTGCATAAACAAAAATATGCAATTTGATGGTAAACAACTTTACGTCATATAAAATCAAGGTTTGTTTGTGAGACTGAATTAAAGGTAGTTGTCGTGAGATTAATGCACACCGTCAGAAAACTTCCTGATAACCATAATATGACTGCATGATCATTTTTTAATAGTGCATTGTTTACAGTGTGGGATTAAGGACAACGCGGGGGTCTGTAGCAAATTCTGTCAAGGGGCTTTTGGTTTTGCTTTAAGTTCTCAAGTTTAGGATATTAAACAGAACAAAACTGTTACAAATGAACTTTTCTGGATTTAATATAAGACAAAAAAAAATAGAGATAATACTTTCAAAATAGACTTCTTTAAGCAAATCATGCTTTCTATATTCAACAAAGTGTGTGTGTGTGAGAGAGAGAGAGAGAGAGAGAAAGAGATGATTAAGGCGTTCTTGAATCCACCATGTTTTCTAATTCATTTTAATGTTCGCCACTGCAAAATTTATTGTATTAAATAATGAGTAATAAAAAAATAATAAGGTCCCCCAAAATTCGCGATGTCCATATCATTTGCTACTCTTGCTATATGGCTAATCCGACACTGATTACATATAAATGCTGTTGTTCATTCTTATGCAAAAATTTAAAAAATTGCATAGACGTGCCTGCCTTGAAAGTCTCTGTGTAAATCTAAAGTGCAATGTACGTAAATTATCTTGCTAATCTGAGCTGCATCGCTTTGTTTGAAATCGTTCTTTGTTTATCAATAACTACATATATCTCAAATTTTAAAAAATTGCATAGACGTGCCTGCCTTGAAAGTCTCTGTGTAAATCTAAAGTGCAATGTACGTGAATTATCTTGCTAATCTGAGCTGCATCGCTTTGTTTGAAATCGTTCTTTGTTTATCAATAACTATATCTGGGGTAAGTGGGTAAAAAGTCATATGTTCACTTTGGAAGATTTTACAGGAGAGCACTTTTTAATTTTTAAGGCATATATTACTTTTTTTTAAACTGTGGGATATTTGTATATGTGATATGGGTAAATATTATACTGGTTAACATTAAAAAATGAAAATCAACTACGATTAAAATGATTTTTGTGGATAATAATTAATTATGACTTTATGCTCAATTTTCTTTGGGCGAGTAAAATGTTATAACTTGACTTATCTAGTTTTACCTGTGTTAGTATTTTCAAAATAGTTCGCGTTTTAATTGTGTAAAAGGTCTCTAATCGAGTTATGACTGTAATCACAGAAAAAAAGAAACGAGGAAAAAAGCATAAGTAGATTTAATGCCTTATGCACGAACTGACACTAAATCCATACATATAAACATCAAATTGATTAAGTCAAATTGTTACTTTAAGCATGAGCACAAAAAACTAAAATAAGTACGGTAATAACGTCACATTTCGACTTATGATTTGGTGGAGTTTGGCATTTGTAGTTTATTGACACATATGATTTTATGTATAAAAAAAACGTTGGTAAGAAAGTGGTTTACACTTATGATCTTTTACCCGAATAACTATTTGATTTCTGGAAATTTATAGGTCTAATATAGACATATTTAAAAAATTACGACATATGACCTTTTACTCGCCTACCCCAGATATATATCTCAAATTTAAAAAAATTGCATAGACGTGCCTACCTTGAAAGTCTCTGTGTAAATCTAAAGTGCAATGTACGTAATTTGCCATGGTAATCTGAGTTGCAACGCTTTGTTTGAAATACTCCTTTTTTCCGACTTGTAATGTTGAAAGTTGAGTTCTTTGTTTATTAACGACTATATATATCTCAAGTGATTTAAACATCACAGTTCTCTCTTGTACGTGTTCGTAAATGGAGATAATTTTACACAACTCCACACAGTTCGGTATTATAACAATTTTGGTTAATTTGAAAGTGATACAGTGCGCAGATGTTGATGTAAATACATTTTATATCGTTCGAGTGACATTTAATTCAAAAAATTCTTTAACAATTACTTTAAAATATAATTGTACTGAATTTCAAGTTGAACATATATTTCACGACCAGACAGATCACGAACTTTTCACTATAGACCCCTCGTCGACAAAATATCTCGAAGTGTGTGTTTCAAATCAGCAGAGAACTCAAAATTTTTACTTTAAACGAAAATTGCATCATTTTGTCGAAATTTCATCGGTTGAAGAGGAAATTCAACACTATAAACGTGAAGTGTACGAGTCAAATTTACTGTTGAGTCAAAAATATTTATACAACTACATATCAATCCACAAAAAAGTAAATATCGAGAGGGCTTATAAGGTAAAACATTTTTTATTTTAATAATTTTGTTTACATGCATGCAGTGCACGGTTTATATGTATGTACATTTTTTTTTAATTATTACTTTTGTTTTTGCAGATGGACAAATTCAATAAGATTGGAAACTGTGAAAGTAACACCGATCATAATGAACAATTTCGTAAAATTAGCGATCTAATCATAAACAAAAAATACGAAATCAAAAAAATCCATACAATGAATACGAAATACGGACCCAAAATAATAATAAATCTTTCGGAAGAGAATGGTGTATTTTTCTTACCAGCCAGATTCCAGAAAATGAGCAATACTGAAAAAGAGGAATTGATGAAAATGAAAAACATATCATTTATATACAAGGGTGAAAAGATCATTGGAAAATATAATAATAAGACATCGATAGTAAATTTTTTAGAAAATGATCAAGAAGAAGAATGTGTAGAGGAATCGGATGAGAACGAAGATGAAGAAGAACCAAAAAAGAAAAAAAAGAAAACTTCTACCCCCACAACCGCCAACGTCTAATTTTTCTTCTTCTTCTTTGTTTTCGCAGATGGACAAATTCAATAAGATTTGGAAACTGTGAAAGTTACACCGATCATAATGAACAATTTCGTAAAATTAGCGATCTAATCATCAACAAAAAATACGAAATCAAAAAAATCCATACAATGAATACGAAATACGGACCCAAAATAATAATAAATCTTTCGGAAGAGAATGGTATATTTTTCTTACCAGCCAGATTCCAGAAAATGAGCAATACTGAAAAAGAGGAATTGATGAAAATGAAAAACATATCATTTATATACAAGGGTGAAAAGATCATTGGAAAATATAATAATAAGACATCGATAGTAAATTTTTTAGAAAATGATCAAGAAGAATGTGTAGAGGAATCGGATGAGAACGAAGATGAAGAAGAACCAAAAAAGGAAACTTCCACCCCCACAACCGCCTTTTCAGAACCTACTAGAGAGAGAGATGTTATCTAAATGTACCTATAATAAATACTGTGTATTATTGCGCTCTCATAGATTATGATAATGTACTATATTTTTTAATAAAGACAGATTGAAAAATAAATACTCAAAAATGTTTACGTGTAGTGTATGCAAAAAGGTTTTCACAAAGCGGAGATATAGACAGAAACATCTTAAAATTCATGACAAAACCGAAATTTCGGAGTGTATTGTATGTGGTGAATATTTTAAAAGAACCGATAACATGAAACGTCATTTGGCAAGGGCGCATTCTATAAAAAAACGTGTAGTTTCTAAAGAAGATAACATTTCTCAAATGGACTATGAGGGTGTTGCATCTACTAGTAAACGGGTCAGCAGTAGTGAACGTGAAAGTGGGCCAGTGAAACGAGTTAGAAACGAACAATTATGTGAAGTCTGCGGTATTCTGGTACCCTCTAAAGGGTTGCTCGGACACAGAAACAGCACTTTACATAAAGAAAACTCGTTTATAACTGTTCGCAATAACATATCAGTTTGCAAGTCAGCCTTTAAAAAACGTATTTGTTCGTATAAAATTAATAATAACAACAAGTCAAATTTAGATGTAAAGCTCTTTTTACAATCGGTCAAATCCGACATACTCGACTTGCTTGTGCTCTGTTTGGAGCGTCATGTAGCTTTAAAATTCAATTTAGAACTATTTGCAGACTTCTATAAGATGAAGCAGAACAACGATGCGATGATGTACGAACTGAAATCGTTTAATTCAAAAAGCCTAGTGCTTACTCAGGGCAGTGATCCGCCTACTGTCTATGATGAAATGGCTGTTAAGATTGTAAAGAAAACAGAAGAATTTCAGGAGGTTCAAAGCGGTTGGGCGATAGGGCAGATACGCTATATAGAATTAAACATAAGTAAGTACAATCCATTGCGCGGTTCCAGCTTCATAGAACTGCCTTGGAAAATTCTCAAAAAGCAAGCCGTGGTGAATGTTGAAAACGACGATAACGCCTGCTTTGCTTGGAGTTTAATGGCTGCGTTATACCCAGTGAAAAATAATCCACATCGCACAGCATCGTATGCGCATTACGATACGGTGTTAAATTTTAAAAACATAAACTTTCCACTGAGAATTAAAGATGTGTGCAAGTTTGAGAGACAAAATCTTAGTATAAGCGTAAATGTATATGGATTGAATGAAAACAATGAAATAATTATCTTATATATCACTAATAATAGAAAATTTAATCATGTGAATGTATTGTATTTATGTAATGATGAAGGTAAGACGCACTATGCATGGATTAAACACCTATCGCGTTTAATTAGCAGTCAGTTGACCGCACACAATGGCCAAATCTATCTATGCGATGGGTGTTTGATTTCATTTCCCAATATGTTTAAGCTGCAAAGACACCAGGAGCAGGATTGCGGTAGGGTTCGTGTATCTTTGCCTACAGCTGACATTGTGATGGATCGTCTGGGCAGGTGCGTACCAGGTAACATAGTTCAATTTAAAAATTATGAAAGAACAATGACAGTTCCATTCGTTATTTATTGTGATTCAGAGAGTTATTTGGAGCCGATTCTCGGCTGTACGCCCGATTCATCTAAATCATACGTTCAGTCGTTGCAAAAACATACACCCTACAGCTTTGGTTACTACATAAAGTGTTCCTATGACGACGCATTGTCTACATACCGTTTCGTTCGAAACAGTCGTTGCGTAGAAGAATTCATAGATATGCTAGTGGCCGACGTCCGACGACTGGCTAAAATATCACAGACGGTGGTGCCAATGCGTCGTCTGGAAGCCAACGAGCGTCAACAAATCTATTCGGCCACAGTCTGCAACATATGCGGTGATAAATTCACCGAAAATGACGTTTGTGGGAAGAAAAATGTTGTTTTAGATCACAATCACCTGACGGGCGAGCCCAACGGATTGACTCATAACGCGTGTAATATAAATTATAAGGTTCCCAAGTTTGTACCGATATTTTTCCATAATCTAGACTATGACGTTCATTTGTTTATTGTCAAGTTGGCTGAGAAATACAAGCGAATCTCCGCAATTCCATTGACCAAGGAAAAGTACATTTCATTGTCAGTCAAAATTCCTATTGATGACGAGAACGAGGACGACGACGACGACAACGACTGCGGCGACGGCGATGACAAAAACGTTGACGATTGTGATGAAGACACTAAAAAAAAAAGAACCGTAGAGTTGAGATTTCTAGATTCTTTTAGATTTCTCTCGTGTAGTATTGACAAAATTGCAAAGACTCTAGCCGACGACGAGTGTTTGGAAATGCGTAAACTCTTTACTTGCGATGAACATTTCAAATTGTTGAGACGCAAAGGGCACTTTCCCTACAGCTATGTAGATTCACTGGCAAAACTCGACGAGACTAACTTGCCAAACAGTAAAGAGTTTGCAAACAACATCAACCGCGATCAGGTTAGTGAAAATTATCAACACGCTCTCAACGTTTGGCAAACATTTAACTGCACCACACTTGGACACTATAGTGACATTTATCTAAAGACGGACGTGATGATTTTGGTGGACGCCTTTGAAAAATTTAGATACGCTACAAAATCCCATTACGGGCTTGATCCAGCACATTACTTTACATTGCCGGGGTTAAGCTGGGACTGTATGTTAAAATTTACTCGCATAAATCTCGAATTGATAACAAATATCGACATGCTCCATTTTATTAAACACGGACTTAGAGGGGGGATCAGTCAGTGCTCTATGCGCTATTGTGAAGCTAATCACAAATATATGCAAACATATGATAAAAAAAAACCTTCGTCTTACATTGTATACTTGGATTGTAATAATCAGTATGGGTGGAGCTTGTCTCAAGCTATACCCTATGGCGGCTTTCAATGGCTGCCCGAAAGCGAAACTGAACATTTCGACTTTGAAAGCATAGCATTAGACGCAGACGAAGGTTGTTTTTTAGAAGTGGACTTACAATACCCTGAAAGTTTACACGACCTACACAAAGACTTGCCGTTTTGCGCTCAGCAGGAAGTGCCACCCGGTTCAAAATCTAAACAAACTAAACTTTTAGCTACGGTGACTGATAAACACAAATACATTTTACACTATAGAAACTTGCAACAGTGCGTACGACACGGCTTACGCGTTACAAAAATACACCGCGTGTTGACATTTAAACAACGCAACTTTTTGAAACCCTATATCGACACCAACACCGATCTCCGCAAGCTGGCCACCTCTGATTTTGAAAAGGACATGTACAAACTCTTCAACAATGCCATTTTTGGTAAGAGCGTTGAAAGCGTCGAGAAGCGCATCGATATTAAACTAATTAGCCAGTGGAAAAGTAGCGGTAAAAACTTGGATGCAGAAACGCTAATCAGTCGACCGAATTTTCATTCAATCAGTGTATTTAATGAGAATTTTGTCGCTATACAACTGAGACGTCTTTGTGTCAAGTATGATAAACCAAATTATATAGGTCTAGCCGTACTTGACATTTCAAAAACAATAATGTATGATTTTTTGTATGCTTACATGAAACCGAAATATGGTGATAGTGTCCGCCTGTGCTACACGGACACAGATTCGTTCTTGTTTGAAGTTTTTACAGAGGATTTTTACGGTGACATCAAGGATGACTTGCGCGAGCGGTTCGACACCTCTAATTTTCCAGTGGACAATCCTTACGCTCTACCGTTGGTGAATAAAAAAGTCTTGGGAAAATTTAAATTTGAAGTTACAGATAACATTAAGAAATTTGTCGGATTGCGATCGAAATTGTACGCATATTTGACAGACAAGACTTGTGCTAACGGTACCGACGTCGCAACCACCACCACCCATGCTGAATGTTGTAATCATTCGACGTGCGACTATGATGAAAATGCACAGGGAAGTTGCTTTAAGAAAAGCAAAGGAGTTAAAAAGGATGTCGTCACCGCGTTCAAGTTTCGTGATTATTTACGGTGTTTACATAGTAAAAATAGTCTAATGTGTAAAATGTGCGTGTTCAAATCGATCAAACATGAGGTTTATACTCAACAAATCAATAAGATCGGTTTGAGCGCGCACGATGATAAGCGTTTTCTAATTTCGGGAACGCACGATACTCTGCCCTGGGGACATTATAAAATTAAAAAGTAATATTTTCTATTGTATTCTATTGTTTTATATTAATTCTAAGTTTATTAAAATATTGTATTCATTAATATATATAATAAATGCTATTTTTAATTTGAAAAAAAAACTCTCTCTTGTTTTTTCTTTGAATTTTCAGATTGATTAAATTGAAGGGACTCGAACCCTGCAGACGTTCTTTACATTAAAAGTTCAACGATCTTCCAACTGAGCTATGTAGGCTGCACGCAATGGTGACTAGACTAAAAGGGGTGGTGAAAAGAGTATAAATATAAGGCACGAGTACTCAGTATTGTCAGTGTAGTGTTCTTTTCACTAAAGTGAAAACGGTGAATAATTGCTTAGCAGCAGCATTTAACGTGAGCAGAGAGAGAGAGAGGAAATTATATTTATTTTTTAATCAATTTTGTGGAAAAGTTTGCTTTTGCAAAGAAGTTGGGATAAATAGAAAAAAAAAACACTTTTCTCTTTTTTTCAAACAAAATAAATTTAGTGAGTGTGGCACACTCTACTCTTAATCCTTAAAAGCACAATGAATATTTTATTATTATTAGTATTGGTGTTGTATTCGAATGTCTATGCAGATAAGAATGAATACGTGTTTGACTATCTAAATAAGTACGGTTTTGTAGACAATAGCAGTTTAGACGCAAATAACACACTTGTGGACATTGAACAAAAAGCATTAATAGATTTTCAGGATTTTTATAATATACATAGAGACGGTGTGGCAAACGAAGAAACTTTAAAATTAATGAATAAATCCAGGTGTGGTGTAAAAGATAACCCTTTTCACTATAGTATTCACACATCAAAATGGAATAAAACCAATCTATCGTGGTATTTTGCTAGGGGTACAAGCGAAGTTAAGCAACTTGCGGAAAAAGCTTTTGAAGCCTGGGCCAACATATCTAATTTGAAATTTACATATGCATTTAAAAATGCAAATATTGTAATTTCATTTGCAGACAGACCTCTAAAACACAGTAATGATGCAAGTTGTATGTGCGGTGAATGTACATCTTATTTTGATGGCCGAGGGGGCTCATTAGCGCACGCTTTCTTACCTACATACGACAACAAATGTAGGGAAGTGCATTTAGACACATCTGAGAATTGGTATTATGGACTCGATAAGGCACCAGGCAATCAGACAAGTTTGTACTCTGTTTTATTACACGAAATAGGTCACACTTTAGGCTTGGAGCATTCTAGACATAACGAATCAATAATGTACGCTGTTTATCAAAATACAATTGTTTTAGCTGACGATGATAGTTTCGGTGTTCAGAGACTGTACGGACATAAAACAAAAAAACCTACAACTCCTATTTATCCACCTATTGCAAGCAGTCCACCTCCACCTACACAGTCGACAACAACTAAATCAGAACACTCACCATCGGTGAAACCGCCTTTACCGCCCGCAAATCCATCATTAAATTCCGATTTGTGTAATGTACGCGATGCGATCAATACGTTTCTGATTGTTAACAGTCGCTTGTATATATTTCATAAAAGAAATGTTTGGTATATTGATTTGAAAAGTGGACTCCTCAAACGAGAATCTAAACTGATAACTGACTATTTAAAATTTTTACCGCAAGATTTTGAAGAAATATCACACATTTCTCAAAGATCCAACGGCGAAGTAATTATCGTGGTCAACGATTTGTTTTATGTAATGACCGTTCCGGACTTTAAGGTGAATGCTGTTTATAACGGTGTCTCCCTTGAATATTTAGGCGTGGGGAAAAGTAAGAAAATTAATTCTATTTTCACTACTTACTCCGGACAGACGTTTATATTTTACGATAATGAGTTATACGTCGAGCTAGACGTGTGTTCATTGTCGGTGAAAAAACATGGACAGATTTCAGAGCGATTTACCAACTTACCTACCGATGTAAATAAGGCATTTAGATACACAAACGGGCTGCTATATTTTTTCTATAAAAATTATTATGTTGAATTTAACGAGTTCACTAACACACTAGTTAAAGCAAACAAGTTTAATTTATCGGTGTTTGGAGTCAATTGTGGGGTTATTGAAGAAATTAAAACACTACTTTATAAGCTCATGCAACTTGAAACATACAAGTAAAAAGGAAAAAAAACTCTATAATTTTCAATTCTGACGATGATGACTAGACTCACACACACACACACACTATTGATAGACTATAGATAGAATGCGTTTTCTGTGTAAATCACCATTTGCAGTGACATTATTGTCACATCTACCCACTTATATTATGATAATGATAGTTTTTTTACTATAAAAGAAAAAAATAGTAGCAATGGTGGAATCGGTTTAAAGTCGTTTTTTTTTTTTTTTAATTTTTAATTTATAAATTTAAACAGCTAGAAGCGACAGACGTCTCATCGTAAACAAAAAAGATTTCTTACAAAAATCTCAAATTTTGAAAAATAAAAAAGTTATAGGCATTTGTGTAAAAAGACCCGTCCCACCACCATATCGACCCGTTACTCCCACCACATCCTTGAAAACATCCTTTTCTAAAGTGTCCTTAAAAAGTAAATATTCGTTAAAAAAAATTTTTCCCAAAATTATTTTTCCAAATTTTCAAAAATTTTCCGGGCACTATTCTTCACCGTCAAATATTAAACACATATGGTCTCTTGAAGAATTGGTGAAAAACGAAAATTTAGTTCTCGCGCAGAAAGATGTGCGGTTACAATTTTATATATCATGAAATCACTCAATAAGACATAAATATTACTTAATTAATCAATTATCTTTTAATTAAAAAATAAATACAGTCTATCACAAAAACAATATTATCTAATAGAGTGTTATTATGATTTAAAAAAAAAATCTTACCTTAGACAAAAATAACACAGCATTTGCGTACATTTTTTAAAACATACACCAGTTTTTAAACTGTTGAGCGTCTATAATAACTAATTATTACAACATCTCATTATCTAATTTTAAATGATATTTAATGAAAAACAACAATTTTAAGTCACTTTTATATTTAATAAACGTTTATATACACAAATATATTATATAAAAACATTGACCTACAGAATATATGACCTAGACATTTAATAATACTACAGTATTAAAGACATGACCACGAATTCTACACACCTTGAAGTTTAAGGATGGGAATTTTATTATTTTAGTTGACTCTATCATATTTTTAAAAAAAACCTACAACTTATTTGGTAATTTAGAAAAAATTTTAAGGGATTCAGAGAGGGCGTCTCTCAGTACACCCTACGTATGTGTGAACTTTATTTATTAGGGGTAGTTTACCCTGTAAATGAGGCGTTTTACGGATATACAAAAATTAATGTGTGTAAATTTCTTTGTTCTATGTGATATGTCCTCTCATAGCAAACATTTTTTACTGTTCATATATTTCACCTAATATTTTCCAATTAAACATAAAAAATTTTTTTTCAGTCCCTTAACACTTAACACTTAACATAGGATATATAATTTTGAAATTATTTCAAAAACGCTTCGACCGATTTTAACGTGGTTTTCACCATAAGATGCAGTTTGACTACACGCATCTTTTACACTTTTACAATTATCATCAAAAAGTGAACGGAAAAAATTAGTATAATTTCCTTTAAAGGCCATTTTTAAGGACAAGTTATATTTGCAAAACAATCAATAATCCTTGGAAATGTAGCAGACAAGATAACCTGATCATTACCTCCGTCTATAGTAGCTCATTACTAAGCTTTTTTTTGTGAATTTGATGAGTAAACATTATTATTAATTTTCACGAATACACGCTAACCAAAGAAAGAAAAAACTGTCGCTATTAAAATACACAAAACGCGATAATGTATTGTAATTAAAAAAACTTTTTTTACCTATTACAGAAATAACACTGTCGCTATTAAAATACACAAAACGCGATAATGTATTGTAATTAAAAAAACTTTTTTTTACCTATTACAGAAATAACAATTCTGTTAAACTTAATTATTTTCTATATACATCGTAACACCCGAAAAATTTGTAATACAATGAATCTTTAGAACTTCCACTATGCGTTTATATTTGAACTTATTTTTCATTGACATACATTTTAATTGTTTACTTAACAAGTGAATTTTGTTTTGCTAAAAATATTCGGGTACATGGTCGCTTATTACGTGTTTATATTCAGACAACTTTCATTTTTCATTTGACTTTTATTTATTCACGTAACAAGCAAATTGTAATATATTATGCTATACTAAAGAATTAAGGTAGTTGTCGTGTTAAAATATTGTCAAAAAGTTATAGATTATACGCGCCACAAAAGTATACTAGCTTGTAACTAATCCGTTTGCACGCAAGACTGTACCCGTGGAAACGTAACCCATACAGAATTCATATTATGCGTGTATACTTTTCTATAAATTGTTGAACTTTAAACAGTTATCAATAGATAATTAGACGGTCAAAGAACGTTTCTTATTTTTTAAACTCATAACAATGTATTGAAAGACTGTCAGTTTATGAAAAGTTTCTGACAGTTAGTTGTTT